>JARFJB010000902.1:635000-945000 GCA_036346205.1 Vesta saturnalis
CACAGACACAGACACAGACACAGACACAGACACAGACACAGACACAGACACAGACACAGACACAGACACAGACACAGACACAGACACAGACACAGACACAGACACAGACACAGACACAGACACAGACACAACAAACACAACACAAACACAACACTAACACTAACACTAACACTAACACTAACACTAACACTAACACTAACACTAACACTAACACTAACACTAACACTAACACTAACACTAACACTAACACTAACTCTAACACGCACACGCACACGCACACGCGCACGCACACGCACACGCACACGCACACGCACACGCACACACGCACACGCACACGCACACGCGCACACACACTCACACACGCGCGCGCGCACACACACACACACACACACACACAACACACACACACACACACACACACACACACACACACAGAGGCACAGAGACAGACACAGACACAGACACAGACACAGACACAGACGGAGACACAGACACAGACACAGACACAGACACAGTCACACACACACATACGTTAACGAAAAAAAATTCCAACGCCGCCCGTTTCTATAAAAAAGTATCTATAATACAGCTTCATTTTCAATCATATTTATTTAATGTTTACATTTATTTCGCTTCACATTAAAAAACTTTATAAAGCAATTAGGTGAATTTAAATTTGCTTTAAAATAAAGGCATCTTGTACTGATGAGAACACCATTGTTGTACAGTATCACTATACAAGTTCAAATTAAGATAAATGACAATTCACCTTAAAAAATTCTAGCTTACATCACTATAGCTTCGTAACGTTAAGAGCTCCGAAAAGAACTTTTTTAAATTTGATTAAATGTGAGGAAATTCGAAAAGCCAGCAAACAGAAGTAACGCAAATATGAGGTAATAAAACTAGTATTACGATTTAGTAATTTTTTTTCGACCTGCTAACTACCAACCTAGAGCAAACATATTCAAAGCGTGACATTTAAAATTAATCACGTGAGAGTCAAGCATTTACGAAAACCAAGTTTTAAACGTCATTCTGACATAGATTATAGTTTTTGTTTTTACAATGTTGCCTGTTTTCGTTATGAACGTATAACAAAGAGGTTGCATAGTTATTCTAAAAAAATTGAATTTAAAATGATTTTATTTCTTTTAAGTTAAGTTCGCATCTAGATGTCTATTAACCTCCGTCTCTCATCAAGTTTTAAATGTCTGTTTGACATAGATTATTGTTTTTTCGCTTACAATGTTGCCTATTTTCGTAAAGAACTTCTTATACAAGTGGTTGCATAATTATCCTTTAAAAATGTTATTAAAATTATTTCATTTATTTTAATTTCCATTTTGTAGGTTGGAAGGTCGTGTGGTGGTCCACACCAGATAGTTTAATGTATAAATCGAAAGCATTATGGCACATAATTTGGCAGCAATTTCTTTTTGAAATTTGCAATAAAATTAAGTTTAGGTACGCTTGAGGAGCACAATTAAAAAATGTGCGTTTAAATTTTATACATTCTTAAATAAATAGGTCAAAAGTTAAATTTATAAAGTATTTTCACTTTAAGCATGTGAGAAACTGCATTGGCATTCTATTTGTAATTTAACTTTCAGGACTCTAAGGACAGATGTCTCCATAAATAATTAAAAAATGCATAATTCACACAAGTACGCTGTATAAAATTTCCTTCCAGAAAGAAAATCGTTTAGTTATAATAGTAACAATCGAGAAAATGCAACAATTTACATCTACTCCGTATTTCTGTAATTTAAAAAAAAATTATAAAGTAATCGGTTTTTCCCTGAAACGAAAACTTAACAAAAAAGAAGAAATATTTATATGGATGAATCCAGTTATCATGATTTTGTATATTGTTTTGCAACTTGCAAACACAGATTCAAGTTACAAAGCTAAGAAAGCAGTCTGGATAGTGGCATGGGTAAATGGTAATTGAATTAATACTTTTTTTTCAAATGCAGAAATAACTGTATTGCAGTTTTTTTGCGTTCTGTGTTTATGAGGATTCAGAGATTAAATTTTTTCACGTTTCTGGGCGACTTAGAGAATATTCAGGCCTTTGAATTGCCAGGAGAGAATGATCTTTATACGTCACTTAGAAAATTAACAAACAAACTGGTGAGTTTCACAGTTTTCTAATTTTTACATCTGAATTTAAACTAAGTATGCCAACTGGAAAAGAAAGTTACTCCCCTTGTAAAAAAAAAATAAAGCTGTATCAAAAATTCCTAACACTAAAAACATACAGGGTCCGCCAGTGAAGTGGGACATTTTGAGGTACCCAAGTTTTTCAGAAAATGTTTATTTTCAAAAGTTTTTTTACAGGTTTGAGTAGAGGAAAGTATGCCATTTTATGTCTAAAATTCCTCTCAAATGGCAACCGAGATCGACAGATTTTGCGGTCAAATTTTTATTGCCAAAAGTCAATGTTTCCATGACTTGATTATTGTTTGACAGTTTGACATTTAAACAGAAACATGGAGAAGTGGTCAGGCGTTAAGCGTGCTTTTTGGCGTAAAAGCGTGAGTGTGTGACTTCGGTACAACGATTGTTTCGTAATAATTTCAATGTTCCACGACATGGAAGTGTCCGCTCATGCAACTATATAATTGGTAATAAGGTTTGAAGAAACTGGCTCCACATTAAACTTGAAGTATAAAAGGGCAATAAGGTGTGTAAGAATGGAGAAAAACATTGATAGAGTGCGAGTAGCATTAACATGTAGTTCACTTCGTTCTGCAGCGAAACATGCTTCTGCACTAAACATTAGCGACTCATCGTTACGATGAATTTTTCATACTTATCTTTTCACCCTTAGAAAATTTAAGGCATCCAAGAGTTGAAAGGTGGTCATGCCTGCTCGCAGGATTTTCAGCGAAGAAATATTGCGACGTGTACATGATGATAAAAACTTTATTCACCACATGTTTATGGCAGATAACGAAAACCCAGGAGATACACTAAAAGCCATTACATAGTCCGAAACTTATAGTGTGGTGTGAAATTTCATCGTCTGGTATTATTGAAACACCACAACTGTTACGACAAACCGCTACACAGGCATGATCAGAACATTTATGAAGGAAGAGTTACCTAGGTTTCCGGACATTATTTTCAGCAGGACGGGGCCACAAGTCATACTGCTCGCGTGTCTATAACTGTTCTAAGGGAACTTTTCCCGGGCCGACTCATTTCCAAACTTGGTGACATTTCGTGACCCGCAAGATCCCTTGATCTTTCAGCTGCAACGCCGAATAATGGAAAATTTTCAATCTAAGTTGGAAGAGTGTTTACACTTAAATGGTTCTCGCTTGAGCGGAATTATTTTTAAGACATAGAATGGCATGCTTTCCTCTACTCAAACCTGTAAAAAGTTTTGATAATAAACATTTTCTGAAAAAAATTTCCCGCTTCACTCGCCGACGATAATGTAAAACATGTGACCGAATTGAACTAAACGTTTTGAGTGTAAAAAACTAAGTTTTAATTTTACGCAAGCCTGCTTTTTAGTTGCTAGGTAATGTATAATGGTCCTGTTCAGACGAAAATCTATTTTTTTATTCTTGTTCAAGGGTCGAATTTTTTTTCCGCTGTCATTCATGTCTGTAGCATTGATACTTATGGAATGGTATTTTTTGAACTCCGATGAAAATCTTCCTTTTGGCCCTATGCCTAAATGGGCTATAAATTACAGTTTTAGTGGGTGCGTAACTTTTCAAACTATTGTATCCCTACTAGGGGGACAAGAATTCGTCTTAATAGATGCTTCAAAAATTTTTATTTATCTACATTTAACCACACATTTTAAATTTTTACGGTGCAGTATTAAAAATATTGAAGAGAACGCAAAAAAAGGATTAAGTCATACAGACGAAATAATTCAGGATGGTAGTAATATTCCATGTCAAATTTGGGCAAAACAAATACAAACCTTGGTATCGTACCATAACTCAATTATCCAAGTGTGCAACGAATACGAGAGAATATTTAATAAATATGCTTTAATAGAATTTTTAACTTCATCTATTATGAATTGCCTTATATGTGTGAGTGTGGCAAGTGTAAGTAACGTTTTTTTATCATTTTTGATTTGATAGTGGCTTATTTTAGGTTCCAGTGTTTAGCGATGACAGTCGAACATGGTGGATAGTATTCTTTGTGGAAAATTCATTAGTTTTTGTAAATTATGCTTGTTTACAAAAGGTTATAACCGAAAGTAGCAGAGTGGGAAATTCTTGGTATGATATAGATTTTGTTGGTACTGACATTAAGTTCCAGAAAACGTTAATAATGCTTATCAAAAATGGCCAAAAATCGGTACAGTTTACAATTGGGAAATTTGCACCATTGGGTATTAAAACAATTGTTGTGGTAAGCTACCCTACTTGTTACTACACTTTCTTCTTAATATTATTTTAGGTAACAAAGCTTTCGTATTCTTACTTCACTTTCTTGCAAAGCATAAAAAAAAATTAATACCTTTTTAATGAACGTACAGAGGGTCCCAATAGGGTGGTAAAGTTATTATAATCGATACGAAGAAATTATGAAAGCACAATTGTTAAGCATCTCAAGGTGCATAATCCAAAATTATTTATAGATATACAGGCCACTCTATAACTTCAAACCTATCCAGACATACCTTTTTTTAAATGACGTCACATATTTTTTATTTTATATTTTATTTTATTTTTCGGCTAGTTCTTACAAATCTCCTGATATGATGTTTGATTGGAGTATACCGAGGATTTTAAAAGTTATGGTCACTTTAAGATTAAAATCGTCATGAATTCAGGACCCTGTATCTCTTCTAACGTAATCAATTTTCTGTATATATTTTTTATTTTATTTTATTTTTCGCCAAGTTCTTACAAATCTTCTGATATGATGTTTGATTGGCGTATACCGAGGATTTTAAAAGTTATGGTCACTTAAAGATTAAAATCGTCATGAATTCAGGACCCTGTATCTTTTCTAATGTAATCAATTTTCTGTATTTTATGATAAAGATTATTTTTTGTAAGTGAAGTTTACCAGATCAATTATGTTTCGGAACTATTATACTTTGCATACAGGGCGAGTCAAAACGCAAATCTCTACTTTTCTCACTTAACTTAAATAGGACAACCCCATATTTTTTTGTGCTCTCTAGGAAGCCACTAAATAACCATCTCATTCTTATTAACATTTCCCTATATTAACCTCGACGGTTTCTGAGATATTTCCATTTTCTTAACAAAATCCCGTTTTTTTATTTTATCAAGTTAGCTATGGATTACAGGAACTTTTTTACGATCTGTTTTGGTAAAAATCAATAAATTATTCTTTTTATCGTTCCCTATTTTACTTTAAAATACTTTTATTAAAAAAACTAAAATGGATTGTGATTTCATCATAATTTGAATCATTATTTAATAAGTGCTCTTTCTTGTTATGTGTGGCTTTAGTAATAATAAACACATTATAAAATTTAATTTAATTTAAATAGAACTAGTACTAACAGAAACTCATTAACAAATAATACAAAAAATTTAAAAAAACCAAATGAAAACTTTTAGCACGAATCTTCAAAATGACCTCCATTGACATCAATACAATGTTGTAGCCCTGCTTCAAAAGATCGTTTCATATTTTGAAGCATATGAACATTAATAGTTTGAAACACTGTCGTATTCCTTGCTCCATGTTTTGCTGCGTTGCCAGTGGAATTTTATGCACTTCATTTTTAATGTAACCCCACATAAAAAAATCAATTTTAGAAAGACCCGGTGATCTAGGAGGCCAGCTAAACTGTCCGCCCCTTCCTATCCATTTTTGAAATTTTTAAAAATCAAAAAATTATTCTCTTTATCTTTGCCTATTTTATTTTAAAATTATTAATGTAAAATTGCAAGAATTTAAACCTTCTTAATAATTTTAATCACACAATCTAGATCACTTTGACTGTCAAATAAACATTTACAATTAGGTAACAATGAGAATTATTGTCAATCTGAAGTTCTATTGTGTTGTTCTGAACTGTTTAGTTTCACAATGAATTTTCTAATAACTTAAATGGTTAACATGGTCCTGGTATTTGGTGCAAGTGACGAAAATGTCCTAATTGAATGGGAGAATGTATAAACAACGATTTTCTGACTGCAGACAACCGACAAAAAAATCGTTCGAAAACATGATTGAACGATATAAACGTTCAGGTAATGTTGTTTATGAAGAAAGAGAAAGAGAAAAATCTGCATTAAATCAAACAAATGAAATTTGAAATTTACAGAAGATCCTCATATCAGTGTCCGTCAAATAGCAATGTTAGAATTCTCAGAAGACGCAATATGCATTCTTGTCATATCCAACTCCATCAGGAATTACGATATGAAGAGTATCAACGAAGAATAAGCTTTTGTGAATGAGCCCAAGACAAAATTCATCCACAAATTGATTTTGTATTATTTGGTGACGAAGCTACTTTCCATAGAAATGGTTGTGTCAACAGACACAATTTTCATTATTATTCAACAACTAATCCTTACCATACTGTAACACGCAGCCAAACACGATGGTCAATAAATGTTTGGGGCGGTATTATAGGCGGCTATAATAATAAATACATAACTTATGCAACGTGTTCCCCGTAATATACGCAATCAAATGTAGTTTTTGCATGATGGGGCACTAGTTCATCATACCGCTCCAATTCACAACTACCAGAACAACGTGAACAACACATGTATACATATATATATATATATATATATATATATATATATATATATATATATATATATATATATATACAGGGTGTCCAGAAACTCTACGGACAAACTTTGCGTAGTGATTCTGGACCCAAAAATAAGAAAAAAAGTTCATATAAATCCAGGTCCGGAAACGCTTCGTTTAGGACCTACAGGGTGTGAAAAAATTTTATTTTCCTCAGTTTTATGTTAATTTGAAATTTGGGACGCTGTATCAACAAGAGTAACAACAAATGTCATAAATACATTTGTGAATCTAAGCAACAACTTGTCATTTTGTTTTAGTCAAGGCCTGCTAAAATGGCAAGAGATTCAATAGCTGGTTAAATAAATTAAACTGTTCATCAACCAATTTCTCGAAAACGGTTGATCTGAGAGGCATCGACCAAGTATACCTTTTTTGCTTAGAACTGAAAAGGGAACAAAATAATTTAAACAGAACGTCAATATACCGGGTGGTAAAAAAGTTAAGGCCAATTAACTTTTAGCATACCACTGTAGATGCCTGCTATACCTTCAGAAATAATGTGGGAATATGTTCAGGGATTCGCCACTCATTATCAAAACGAGTGAGATTATATATCAAAACAAATGGTCATCATGTGGAACACCTTTGTAACATTTATTTTTTTAGTTTTATTATTTATTTCTTCATTTTCGTTCTTAAATTCAAAGTTAAAATAAAAATGCAAACATACGTTACTTTGATTTTTAATTCCAATTAGCTAAGGATTATAGGGAATTAATTTGAACTGTTCATCAACCAATATCTCGAAAACGGTTAACCTGAGAGGCATCGACCAAGTATACCTTTCTTGCTTAGAACTGAATAGGGAACAAACTAATTCAAACGGAACGTCAATATACCGGGTGGTTAAAAGTTAAGGCCAATTAACTTTCAGCATACCACTGTAGATGGCGCTGTCTGCAAGCAGCATTAAAATCAATAAAATATTTAAGTTTCTCGGCCACAAAAACCCCCGTGCTCCAAATTTCAGGACCATATTCAAATTCGTTCGCAAAATATCGCCATAAAACCGAGGAAAATAAAATTTTTGCACATCCTGTAGGTCCTAAACGAAGCGTTTCCAGACCTGGGTTTATCTGAACTTTTTTTCTTATTTTCGGGTCTAGAATCACTGCGCAAAGTTTGTCCTTAGAGTTTCTGGACACCCATATATATATATATATATATATATATATATATATATATGTGTGTGTGTGTGTGTGTGTGTGTGTGTGTCTTTTCGAACGATTTCTTGTTTCGTTGTTTTGTACGTTCTCGTTGTAATTAGGATATTTTCGTCACTTGCACCAAATACCAGGGCCATGTTAATCATTTCATTTATTGGAAAATTCATTGTGAAACTAAACAGTTCAGAATAACACAATACAACTTCAGATTGACTATAATTCTAATTGTTACCTAAGTATCAACGTTTATTTGACAGTCGAAGTGATCTAGATTTTGTGATAAAAATTATTGAAAAGGTTTTAATTCTTGCAATTTTACATTAATACTTTTAAAATAAAATCGGCAAAGATAAAAAGAATAATTTATTGATTTTTACCAAAACAGATCGTAAAAAATGTCATAGCTAACTTGATAAAATCAAAAATGGGTAGGAAGAGGCGGGCGTTTGGCTGGCCTCCTAGATCACCGAGACTTTCTAAAATTGATTTTCTTATGTAAGGTTACATGAAGTGTATAAAATTCCACCGACAACGCAGCAAGCAAAGAATACCAGATGTGTTTCAAATTATTAATGTGCTAAACGTTTGGTTTTCTTTTATTTTTTGATATTATTTGTTTATGAGTTTCTGTTAGTACTAGTTCTATTTAAATTAAATTTAATTTTATAATGTGTTTATTATTACTAAGAAAACTAACAAAAAAGAGAACTTATTAAATAATGATTCAAATTATGATGAAATCACAATCCATTGAAGTTTTTTTTAGTAAAAGTATTTATGCTATTCATATTCTTACAATTTTAAGTTAGGTATTTTAAAGTAAAATAGGGAAAGATAATAAGAACAATTTATCGATTTTTACCAAAACAGGTCGTAAAAAAGTTCGTCTAATTCATAGCTAACTTGATGAAGTCAAAAATTAAATAAAAGAGCTGGATTTTGTTAATAAAAGGAAAATATCTCAGAAACCGTGGAAGTTAAGTATAGGGAAATGTTAATAAAAATGAAATGGTTATTTTATGGATTCCTAGAGAGCACAAAAAATATAGGGTGCTCTATTTAAGTTAAGTGAGAAAAGTACATATTTGCGTTTTGACTCGCCCTGTATGGAAAGTATAATAATTGCGAAACATGATTGATCTGGTAAACTTCCCTTACAAAAAATAATCTTTATCATAAGATACAGAAAATTGATTACATTAGAAAAGATACAAGGTCCTGAATTTATGACTATTTTAATCTTAAAATAACCATAGCTTTTAAAGTCTCTCGGTACATTCCAATCAAACGTCATATCAGGGGATTTGTAAAAACGAGCCGAGTTCAAATATAAAATAAAAAATATGTGATACCATTTAAAAAAAGGTATGGTAGGTTCGAAGTTATAGAGTACCCTGTATATTTATAAATAATTTTGGATTATACACCTTTAGATGCTTAACAATTGTACTTTTATAATTTTTTCGTATGTATTATAATAACGCTACAAAAGAGCTTTACCGCATTATTGGGACACTCTGTATATTTATAAATATATATTTAAATTCAATTATTAGATCAGTCTAATATGCTAGCACAAAATTTCTAGCTACTTATTTTTGGATCAGACTTTGACGAAAATTGCGTGGAATCAGTTACTGATTTTTCGTTTATGTAAAACCACACGTATGTTCACATATGTTAAAAAACAAGAACTTTTAGAGAGTAAAGTTAGCTATTAGCTAGTAATCTAATATATAAGTGCAAAATTTTAGTTACATTTATATGTATCTAGAACACATGTTTGAAGAAAATTTCATGTGAATCAGTTAAGATCTTTCGTTTATGTAAAATTACACACATGCCTATAGATAGAACTTTTAGATTCAAATTTCTTTTAAATATTAGAATCAGTTTTCTCATTTAGCGGTGTACGGTACAGGTAAATTATTCGAAATCAATTGTTCGAAAATCAATTTTTCGAATGAGCAATTATTCGAAAATCAATTGTTCGAAACTCAATTGTTCGAAATCAAATATCTGGAATATAATAGATTTATTTAAATTTAAGAGGACACCGAAATTCAATTAATAGTGCTTTATTGTTATTATTACAAAAAACCTCCACAAGATCTCATAACGTTGTGGTTCGGTAAATTTTAATATAAATGTAAGAAACGAATAGTTAACTTCCCTTCACACTTACAGGCTTAGGACTGTCATCGTAAAGCTGGCGTGTTTAGAAGTTTTGTTTAATTTTTTGTGTTTTTTTGTTTCTTTTTTTGTTTTTGTTAATTTTTTTGTTTTTTTTTTATTTTTTTGTGTTTTTTTGTTTCTTTTTTTTGTGTTTTTGTTTCTATTTTGATTATTTGTTTACAGTTATTATTATAATTTTCATCAAACATGAAACATGAAATTTAGCAATTTAAATTTTGACAACTCTAAATATAAATACAACAAATTAACAGCTTAAGTTATGAGCTATTCCATACACATACTTTAATAGTTATTTATGTACATAATTTAGATTTCTAAGAGGTATGTGCTTAACAATATTAAACTAACACTACCCACCTATTTTTACCAAATTATAAATAAATCTAACAATAAAATGTCAAATGATTTGAAGTTTCGAAGATTTGGCAAGTTAAACCAGCTAGGTATCAGTTATTCTGGTACCTATTTCCCTTGCCCTGCAAGAATGTTTATAAAAAGGGAAATATTAGAACATTTAACAAGGTTAAAAAAATAATAAAAACTTACTTTAAAGTTAATGTATCTATTTTTGTGTTCTGTTCGGAATATTTTCTTATCAACTATGATTTTTTGAGACATTTCAACATATTTCGAACAATTGATTTTCGAACAATTGAATTTCGAACAATTGATTTTCAAATAATTGATTTCGAAGAACTGACTTTCGAAAAATTGAATTCGAACAATTTACCTAGATTCAGCAGTGTAACATGTAACCACAAAATGTTAGTTACTGATATCTCGAACCGATTTTTTGAAGAAAATTACATGAGAATCATTTATTGATCTTTCGTTTATGTGATACTACACGCATGTCTTTAAATGTTAAAAAATTAGAAGTTTTAGATTCAAATCTTTTTTAGTTATTATAATTATCTATTAGTTAGCAATCTAATATGTAAGTACAAAATGTTAGTTACTTATATTTGGAATCTATTTTTCAAGAAAATTGCATGGGAATCAGTTATTGACCATTTGTTTCTTTAACACTACATGCATGTTTATCGATGTTAAAAAATAGAACGTTTACATTAAAATTTCTTGTAAATATTATATATAGTTATTAGAACGCAGAGTAAGTAATATGTAAGCATAATATGTTAGTTCCTTATATTTCGAACCGGTTTTTGAAGAAACTTGCATGAAAATCAGTTATAGATCTTTCGTTTTTGTAAAACTGTCTATAGATATTAAAAGTTAAAACTTTTAGATTAAAATCTCTTTTAAATATTATAATCATTTTTATTAGTTAGCAGTAATCACATGGGAGTTAGTTACTGATCTTTTTTTATGTAAATGCATTTCAATAGATTTGTTTTAATTATTATAACTAGTTATTAGTAACACACTATGGATAGAATCCTTATAGTCGTAGATTTCGATTACTCAAACATTTTTGTATGGTAAGGTGTTTTTATAAAAATCATTGAAAACACATTTCACCCTTTTAGAGTGTCTGTATGTCAAAGATCTAAAAATAAAACATACATGTGTGTTAATATTGTAAAGTCGTAATTAGTCGCAACCTCCTACATCCCGCCATTCTAATAAAACGCTATATCATTTCGTATTGGTTAATAGACGAATAAGTTTGGTGACCGTTAAACGTGTATTTTTTTTTATCATTCCTCAATGAATTCGAATTCAAGCAACGTTCCATTCTAATAGAGTAACGAAAGGTTGGCACAACGTTAAATCTACACCATAACTTCACTTGGTTTTTAGAAATACCAGTGTGCGTGTGCGCATGCGTCTGCGTGTGCACGCGGGTGTGCGTGTGTCCGTGCGTGCGTATGTGTGTTTGTGGATGGGTGGTTTATTTTTATTAATTATTTGCTAATTACCCTCCTTAATTAAAATTTTACAGGAATCATCAAACAACGAATTTATATCCCCTCCGCCGTGAATTTCAAAAACGTTAAGAGTTTTGTTACGTCAGAGTCCCCGCCAGTATATCCACCAACCCCGCTTAGCATCCCAACCAGAAGTCGTCCCCTCCCTTCGGTGATTCTAAATAAAAATGTGAGCCTCGCTAGCTACCGATCTATCTTATCCGCTTCAGCCGATCTTTCTGCTTAGTTCCGTTCCATTTACCTGCATTCGGTCGAGAATACTCGACACCGCCAGCCTGAACTTATCGTCTATACCAGGGTTTATTACTGCCTTAGCCTGCTGTCACCTGCATGTAGGTTAACTGTACAACACCACACGTACACCAGTGAACGGGCTACCAACCGAAGTAGTTTTTTACTTACTCCATTGGATAGAAAGGCTATCGCCTCAATTCTACCCATCCCAGGGGAACCAATTAAACAGCACAATTGGTATTTGTCCAGTTTATTGTAATTGATATTCCACCTATACTGAGTCGGAACACCAATACGCCTACACTAGGCAAAATAATTAAAACCAAAGTGCAGGAAGCCGACAGGTTGAAAGCAGTAAGCCGCCCGCAATTAGATCAGATTTTGGTCACTACGTTTCGTAAATTACGAACTCCGTACGTAACAGTAAGTATTACATTTTAATCTCGCCAAACGTACTAAACCGTTTAAAGTTAGTTTTCCTAACAACACTTCTTAATGGAAGTCCCGCAACCAACTTTAATATCCGCTCGCCCACGGCGAGACACACGGTATACTTCTCTAAAAAAGTCCTGACGCACCACCCGTCGTGATCGCTCTCGCGATAACCCAGATATGAGGGACAAACCCTGTACCTGAAAATCTGTGAATTAAACCGTTCCAGAAGGTTTAATCACCTTGTAAGTGTCATTATTAGAAGCAACCTTGACTTAGTGCTACCCCGGTAGTTACTCTTCACACAGTCTCGCTCCGAAGCGCAAGGAGCTACTCATCGACTGTCGCTCAAGCGTGCCCGCATCCAGAATACAATACGAACGAATTCATTTTTCAATTCCCACGAGTTTAGTTACTCGTAACCAACATCTAATCTGTTTTATTAACGCTAATTACTAAGAGTAATTTAAAATATTGTTCCATAATAATTACTGTAAATATAACGCTAGTTAATCAACAAAAACCTTGTACAAATTAGTTACTTTATTTTAAGTATACATTCGTAAATACGAGTAGTAAAGTTATATTTTATAAAGGCAATATGAAAGTCCATTTCATAAAAATTAAAGGCAGAAAAATTGCATTTATACAATTTAAATTCTGTGTAAAATAATCCCTTCAAAAGTATTGATTTGTCTAGTCGACCTCCAAAATAGGTATAAGAGCGTTACCCTTGTTATCATATCGACGCATACCGTCTATCCTTGTTATAATAACTGTAAATAATTCGGCCACCGTTAGCTACCCAACAGGACCGTATTATGACATTCTTATTTCAAATAAGTGAATTTAACTAAAATCCAACAATATAATTAAAGATTCGTTTATTTGAATATCTAAACACCTTGCTAACAGTATTTTCACAGCAAACCTAAAAATCCGAGCTGCCTGAGGACATCACCGCTCAAACCCTGGACAGAAAGGGCACCCACCCATTAGAAGTCGCATTACTGATTTCCTTTGTTTAGTTTGTCTCTTTTAAAATACCTTTTCCGTTTGTTCATTTTGTTTTATATGTAAGTTAGTTCTAAGTGTAAATACCTAACATTATAAACAATAGGAATAATATACGTCTATAACCCTTACAAGTATTTTGCTAAGTATGGAAGAAGCGGGTAGTAGTGTGTGAATAAAAGTGCCAGCCAGTGTTTTCGGAACCTGTACCGGTTAGAGGATTTTAAATACGAAGTGATCATTAACGCAAGAGCACCTATATTTCTTTTGCTGATATTACTATTTATGTTTGCTTATCCCGTTATCGATGAGAATCAAACCCGAAACAAAAAAAATAGTCAACAAACATCAAAATACAGCAAACTTGAACGAAACTAGCATAAAAACATAGCAAATAAACGAAAATAAACAGTAACAAACAACTCTCTCTGGTATATAGCCACCTATTGACCCACACAGATACAAACATGCGAATAATGGATAAAGAATAGGATCAGGCAAAACGTGGATCCAAAACACAGAAACCAGTTAAGCAACCACTGAAATCATATCAACTCTTAAAAGAATCAAGAAAACATTTAAGCTAACATCCAAACACGCGGTACACAAAAGAGCTTTGACTTTATAAAACACGCAAATCTGACCCACCGGTAGATGACGATTATTCGTTGAAAAACATATGTTTTAGCCTGCCGGTAGATCACGCTTTATCGTTAAAAGCACATGATTTATTAAACACAGAGTTGTAACTGATCGGTGTGTTATGTGCTTACACATTAGATCGTAATAAAATAGGTTCACCATTTTTATCTGTTATCTTGATTGAGTATCGTAGTTTATGCAGAACCTGATCTGATAATAGCTATCTGGAAATTAGCCAAAAACGTCTGAATTTTAAGGAATCCGTTTAATGAACAGGTGTGAAATCAGAATTTCTACATACGTCAGAAAAACATGCAAACTTGATGATTAGCAGGATAGTGAAAAACGTACCATCGCAACGCCAGGGCATATGGTAGGATCTAGAACCTGATTTCCACATGTAGAACCTTGATAAATTCTTGAAATTGTCACATCTAAGTTCCTTCTGAAATACACTTAAAATACAGTCTTTTAGAGGAATGATTCTTGAAACTGCTCTGACATTTAAAATCCCTTTGTACTCCAGTCAAGGCACGCTAGAATGCCAGAATAAAAAACTAAAGTTAACAATTTTCAAAAATCGATATTTTCGGTATGACGATTTTAAAACTTTCATCGATTTTTGTGTGAAAACGGTATAACTTACAACCATAAGACTTTCACTACCCAATCGTACCTTTTTATCTATCCACTTATATCCTCATTTTTTATTTTCAAACATCAAATATAATTTTTTTGTTATACCTATTGGGTTCATTAAATTAATAAAATTAAGTCTCTGGGTAATATTAGAATAATCCAATCATATTAGCCATACCACAGGTTGCCAGTGTTTTTAAAAACAATTGAATTTTGACAGGTAACTTATGTATTACCTGTGAATTTGAGCAGATTGTTCAAAATTTGCCCTGTTTTGATTCATTTAGAATTTACAAGAGAAACGAAGTATGCTGAGGCGAAAACAAATGATTCAATTTCAATTTCGATCTCCGATTTTTTAAGAATTTTTTAACTTGTAATTTTTTTCAGTTCAAAATTATAATAACGAACTGCGCACTATTAACGAAATTGCAGCATATAATGGGTTTTCAAATGAAATAATTATGAATATAGGTAGGGAACAAACACATATGATGAGGGTTAAGAACGTAACTACATTAGGTAACGCTAGGGAACAAATAGAAACAAAGTATGTAAAGTTACCAAACCATCATACAAAAGGTCTATCTAAAATCTTTTCCAAAATTAATTTGAAAACAGTCACTACTTCAGATAATAGTTTGCAAACTCTTTTAAGCAATCCAAAAGATAAAGTGGATAAGCAAGATAGCTCAGGAATTTATAAAATTAATTGTAAAAATTGTGAACAAATATATGTGGGGCAAACTAAACGACCCATCAAAATTCGCTTTAAAGAACATTTAGCTCATATAAAATACGCCAGGACAAGTCTGCAGTAGCCCTACATACGTTTGATAAAAAACATGCAGTGGATAAGGCATCCTTAATAAAACATGTTAGTAATAAGAACGAACTTGATTGTCATGAAAGTTTAGAGATCTTCAAAAACAAACAAATTCTAATGAAATTTTCTTTAGTTCGCCCGAGTCGACCGCTGACGAGGATAGCGTAGCTGTTAAAACGCGTTTGTTTGTTACAGATCCTGCCACAGTTCCAGTGTTCCAGATGTTTCAAGTGAGATGGCTTTCGGGTCAAAATTGAGGAACCGGTATTTTAAAATTAAGACTAAGGTATTTTTAATTAATATTGACATACAATTTCTAAAAGATTGCCGTAGGTTAGATGTTTTTCCAAATTTTATTAATGTTGCTAGTAATTCAAATTCATATGCAGGTAGAAAGCCGCTTGAATTTGCCAAACGGAAATGGCTAGATTCAGAAATTAAATGTCATTATTCAAAACCAACTAAGTTAGTGTTAGAGGCTTATGACTTACATTTAAAACTGGTGACAGGTCTAAATGCTAATGAATTTGATGAGTGGATTACTTTTTTGCATCACTTTATGAGGTCATTGATCCTAAAGTTATTGCTAAAAGATTTATACATCAGAAAAAATTGTCAAAATTGTGTAGATCCAACAAACAAGTCAAGCAAAATGGTAATGCTCCAAACGAAAATATCGTTATTAACAAATCTTCTGAGACTTTTAACAAAGAAGAAATACATTTGTTAAATAAAGGTTTGAAATGTAATCTTAATTTTAACAAACCTCCGTAGGATAACATCATAGTAGGCATAGAAAGTTCGATTAAATCATTGAGGGAAAATTGCAAAAAGTACATTAGACAAGCCAGTAAAATTCAAATTTCGGAAAATGCCCAACAGGAGTCAAAATGTAATTTAAATCATTCAGAACTTCGATCCGGTGAAACCAGAAGTGATTGTCATTTGTCTTTTTCCTTATTACTCCATATTACTCCATACTACTCAACCCAATCGTCGACCAAAATTTAAAATTTTTATCTAAAGCCGTTTTAAAATGCGAGCCAGGGTAACACTTCCATTGTCACGCGGTATGTATAAACAAAATGTGTGTTCAAGATCATGATGAACAGCATGGGGATCTCGGAAATGGTGATACGACGTAGGTTAGAGAAAAGTTGCCCAATTTGGTACTTGATTAAATGCAATTTATGGCACACAAATACAAGGGCAACTTTTTATATATATTACAGCAAAACCTAAAACCAAAAAATAGACATAACTTAATGTGGCCGAATGTTCATTCTTCGCCGCTCCAAATTATAAGGTTAAGTTTAGCCCCTAATTTCTATAATTTCGTGGCAATATCAGGCAAAATGACATCACTAATTTAATATGCCGGCTTTCAAGGACAAACTAACCAGTACTAAAGTCGTTTCCAATAACCGCGGTGTGCTGTTGCCACGTTTTCCATGACTCTCTTACTGTTACGTAACGCAACGTTAGCTATTAAAGGGTTAAACGATTGGTTAAGGCCATCAGTCACTCTTATTTAAGATGAGTGCGAATGTTTTTTTGATACTATTTCATGGCCCACTATGTCACAAATATTACATTTTCATAAAAATTAATGTTTTTGGCATTAATATTTATTTAAATATTATGTTTAATGTATCGTTGTAATTGCTATTAAAATAGCTATCATATACAAGGTGTAATTTTTTTGGTCCATATAAAAAATGAAAGTTGATGATATCTCTGAAAGGAAACGATGGATTTAAAATATTTATGCATCATCTTGTAGAACATAAAAAGTAGCAATGAGAAAGTGCTTTTTATTTTTTAATATCTTCCAAAAAATAAATCTGGTAAAAAATAAAGACGATTTTGCCAAATTTCGGTTTTATTCCGGAAATCTCGGAAAATATTCCGAATTTTTTGTATTTTTAAATTGCATTTAATAAAGTACCAAATTGCGCAACTTTCCTTAATCGACCTCGTATCTTCTACCATTTCCGAGATCCCCATGTTGTTCAACTTTATCTTGGACACGCTGTGTATATATACAGGGTGGCAAAATATCACTACGTTGTATGGGTAACTTTGTTATTATAGAGATACAAAGTTGGCTAAATTAGCAAAGTTGGGCAGAATTACATGAAGATTTAGAACCCGGCAAGAAAATTAACCGTTGTTGTCAAGTTTCCGATTTATTTGAGAAGAACCGAAAATCGTTAAAATTTTCAATCAACGTTGGCTCGTTAGTTATTAGAAATACAGTAAAGTCTTGAAGAAGTTTTTAATTGATAATTTTAAGACTAATTAGACGCACTACTCAAAAAAAATTTTTAATCACTGCTTTTTGAGTTACAACCCTAGCTTACCTTTTTTTAAATAGCAAGCATAAGCGAAAGTTAGCTTATTAAATTCCCTGTTTTTTTTTCTTATTTCAACTATATAAAGTTTTGCATATCTAATTTGAATAATAATCCGTAAAACTTCAACAATTACAAAAAAATCATTTAATTAAATGCATCATTATGGCTACGATAAAACAGTTGAAAATCGTTAAAGATAAAACAAGAACGACAGGAAAAATTCTAATTTTAAAGTAATTCTACATTTATTAATGTTTAATTTCAACACAATTCAAGATGAAAACAACGTTACAAAGTGACCTCCGTTACGTTGTACGCTAAATGGACAACATTTAATAATGTTGTTTTGAACTTTTTGTAACGTTGCTTTTCTTACAGAATTAATAGCAATAGAAATCTTTTGTTTTACATTATTTACATCAGTTGGTTTTTCTTTCTACACCTTGTCTTTTATTGTTCCCCACAAAAATAAATCTAACGGAGTAAGATCTGGGGCCAAACAATTGTACCACGTGTTGCAATTGTATTTGGAAATCTTTCATTCAAGCAATTCGTAACTCTAATCGAGTTATGTGCTGGAACTCCATCTTGCTGAAAATATTGCAGATTGCGAATTGTATTCAAAGGTACATTATCCAGCATTTGTTCCAAATTGGTAATTAAAAATCTTTCGTTGTCCTCTGCGTTCAAATTTTCGTTGTAGAAATAAGGTCCCAAGAATTTACAGAAAACACCTTTCTTGATTCTTCTTTAGAAACACCACACTCCATACCTATTTCCCTAATAGACGCAGTTCGTTTGAACTCTGAATATGCCAAAACATTGGTTTCAGTTTCAACGTTAAAATTTTTGGCGCATCCTTTGGTTGGGTAAAGGATCCATACATTTTACCAAAAATACGCTTATTCGGTTGAAGTCGTTCCATATAAGTTTTAAAGTATAACTCGGAAGCTCTGTCTGAATCACGTTCGCATGAATAGTAGCAAAACAACATGTCGTTTCTTTCTTCAGTGGAATATATTTTAGAAACTCTTCTATACGCTCTTCTACAGTAACTATCAAAGCAAAACGAAACCATTAAAAATGATAAATGCAATAATTTAACTTAATGATATTTGACGATGCGTTAGAGTATTGTTTTTACTGAACGATTTTCAGTTGTTTTATCGTAGCCATAGCAATGCATTTATTAAATGATTTTTTTTTTAATTTTTGAAGTTTTACAAAACTTTACATCGTTGAAATCACAAGAAAATAAGGAATTTAATAAGGTAACTTTCAATTATGCTTGCTATTTAAAAAAAGGTAAGCTAGGGTTGTAACTCAAAAAGCAGTGATTAAAATTTTTTTTGAGTAGTGCAGCTAATTAATCTTAAAATTATCTATTTTTTAAAACCTCTTTAGGATTTTACTGTATTTTTAAAAACTAACGAGCCAACGTTGATTGAAAATTTTAACCATTTTCAGTTTTTCTCAAATAAATTGGAAACTTGGCAACAATAGTCAATTTTCATGCCCAGTCCTTAATCTTCATGTAATTCTGCCCAACTAATTTAACCGACTTTGTACCTGTAAATAAAGCTTTTGCACTTTGGATCAAACTTTTTGAATATGCGTATTATGATTACTGATTTTTTACCATGTTAAGATTTTTTTTTTCGAAATTTTAAACTTATGTTTAATATCGTTGCAACAAACTATGTAACGAACCGCAAGTCATTACTTCAAAATTTTTTTAATTAATTAATTATTTAACAATCAGCCCTCGTAAAAGAAATGATGTAAGCTTTCTTAGTATTCAACCACCTGCAAAACTTAATCTAATATTTCTTAGTATTCCGTATTACTCAGTACCTAACTTAATATTTCTCATTATTTCGTGGATTGCACAACAATAATTAATTTGTTTCCACTCCAACGTAGATTTCATAAAACATCGAAAGTTTTATACGTCAGAGTAATCTCCGCCAATTACAAATAGGATTCCCCCAAACAGAAGCCATCACCGCCTACTGAGGGTCCTCTATAAAAACCGCGCCGGGCACCTTAAGATTATTATTATATCTATCTATAGATCTCTATCTATCGGTATTTAAAAACGCGCCACGTGAACGCATTCCGCCGCCGAGAATTATTTAGTTGGTTTCACCAGCTCCTGTATTAGTTAGTCCGTTTGACTAACTCCGATTCCAGAAAACCTGCACGTGACGGTTGCGTTAAAAGTAAATCGCCGCAGACCTAGTGATAGCCACAGCGAATTTAGCTCTTTGAATTTGCCGAACGCGCATCGCGAACCTTTTGTAAATCGAAAGCTATCCTCGATCTTTGTGATTAACGACACGTAAGTCTGTAGAGTAATTCAGAACACAAACATAAACACCAGCACACACCAACCCCCAGACAGCCACGGGCAAAAGCCACGAGGTAGTCGGGAGTCTACACACGCTAAACCGACCGAAACCCCCAGAGAGCGACGGGCTAGGTCCCGGAGCAGTCGGGAGTAGACACAACACACACACCAACCCCCAGACAACCACGGGCAAAAGCCACGAGGTAGTCGGGAGTGCTCATAAGCGCAAACACACCCCAACCCCCAGACAGCCACGGGCAAAAGCCACGAGGTAGTCGGGAGAGTACACCCACCACGCTAACATATACCGACAAGAGCTAAGTAGGACTGTATAGACCTGCAGCTTTCATCATTTACGCTCACTTACATTCTAAACACCTGAATTCACCAGCTCGGTGGAGAAGGACCGAAGTGCTTATAATCACAAATCGAATTAACCGCAGAGTATCCGTCAAAGACCTGTCGTAGCCGAAAACCGTACACCGATACCCACGCGCTAAGTAATTGGATTTCAAGAAAGCAATCAATTAATTGTTTTCCACCAGCTTATTCCGCAAGTATAAAAACCGCCTTTAATAAATACGCGTTTTGTGTGTATACCATTAAGTAACGTCGATTGTATCTACGTGAGATTTCTTTCATTGGCATATAAGAAATCACCGCCATAAAATTACATCCCCTCAGATAACGTGCAGATATAAATTATACAACCAAACTTGTATAATCCGCCCAGTCTACATTTGATGCGAGAATAAACCTCTGAAGATAAGTCATATTTTCAAACATAATACATCGCGAAAGTAAATTGCTTCACGAAGCATACGCGCCTGTCCGTCTTCCAGAAATTACTAAAGGTAAAGAGCCGCACGCAATTAGACCGGTACAACCGTCATGCGTACCACAAGTGAACTCGGGATATCGATTTTCACTAGTGACCTAGATTCGCGCACCCCGTTTTAATATCCAGTAGTTTGTTTATAAATTCTTTTTCTTTTATAGACAGGGCCGTATCCAGCCTAAATAATTAATTAAACACTACGTTAATAATTATTTGAATATTACGATCATTATTGAGTGTAACTAGGGAGTATTAAATTCTATTTTACAGAAGCGACTGCGACAGCAATAGATCCTGGTATCAAGTGAGTAGAAGGAAGGAAGGAGGATAACGAAAACGTGCCGTCCCCAAACCGAGTGGACACCCCGACGTCGCCGTCTCCCTTCTACCGTAGCCTTAGTTTTAAGTTATTGTTAATCAGGTAGTAAATTAGTTTAGGAATATATATTAGATTTGTAAATATAGGAAAATATATTATTTTAAACCATTCTATTTTTAATTATTTTATGTGGACAGTGTAGAGCTAAGATTAAAGATACCGACGAACCCACACCCCTCTTTAGTTTAAATACAAAGACCGATTGCAGTTTAGCCGCGGCAAATATAAAAATTGTAAGAAAGGACCTTACAACATGAAGTTAGTGATTGCCTAAAATATTAAAAATCTAATTTAATTTTTCATATAGGCTCGAGTTTTAATAAAATTGTGCCAGATTGATTTCATTTTGATTAAGTTATCAACATGTTTTGGTAAAATGCAAAAAAAAATAGCCAAATTACTAACCTTTTTCAAAAAAAAATAAAAAATTACTTAAGAGGACCACGCTTTGGTATTCGGGCATAACTTTTAATTCTAAATAACATTTCTTTATTACATTTTGCCGAATTTTTTGAAATAAGGGTACTTTACTCTTGTGCAATTTTTATATTTTTTGACCTACCGTGTATACCGTTTGACTTGGAACAATTCTACGTGCACCTAAAATGGTTATCAAACATGCACTAACTTTTGGCAATACCTGTATTTTGGACGAGCGATTAATAAAAAAAATCCCCATGTTGCACACTTAAGTGACCACACTGTATATATATATATATATATATATATATATATATATATATATATATATATATATATATATATATATATATATATATATGACGAGTCAAGTTCAACGGGACGGAATCTCCCGGGCAAACGGTAAGAAATAATAAAAAGTCCTTTTACTGGCAAATGTAAATTAGTAACGACTACAATTTAAAATTAATCTCACATATACAGGGTGTTTCAAATTTGAGTAACATCAAAGTTATGTTTTTTTAAATGGAACGCCACGTATTTTATTAAATTTTTCAATTACGTTTTAAAAAATAATGTTAGTTTGTTAAAGGTACCTTATAGCTAAGTTTGATAGTTTTCGATTTATTTGACATTTTGTAAAAATACGGTCTTCCTGAAAATAATTAATTACAGCTTATCAAGTCAATTTCAAGTTGTAATGTTTTTGCTTATTTATTCTACACTCTTCAGGTTTTCTGTGGGTATAATTACAATAATAAATTGTTATACAGGGTGTTCCTGAGAATTGGTTTAATTTTCATCATCTTTTTTGTGCAATTTCTTTGTTATTTTAAACGGAACATCCTATCTAGTGCTCGTTAGAAGATCGTGTCAATATAATTTGAATTCTTGGGGAATGTTTGGAAAATTGTTTACTGGCAGCACGAGTGTATGCAGAAAGACCTCCAATAGAAAGTCATCCTCGCAAGGAAGTATTTGAAAGACAAGATTTCGTTAAACAGGCAGCGTGGGATATAAAAAACGAGAATTGGAGAAACCCAAAACAGGAAACAAAAATACGGAATTATTGGCAATCATCCATATCACATTGAAATGCATCAAAATTTATACGAACACGATTTTGAAAACAGGCTTGAATTTTGTTTACGATTTCTTGAAAAAGAAGGTGAAGAAGAAAACTTTTTAAACAAAATTCTATTTACAGATGAAGCTACTTTCGATAACAATGGACTAGTTAACCGGGATAATTCTCACTATTACAGTACTGAAAATAACCACCAGTACAAAACAAGTCATCAAAATCGATGGTCTCTGAAAGTTTATGGGGAGATAATAGGAGACTACATAATAGGGCCGCATTTTTTTATGGTTATTTAAACGGAAGAAATTTCATTAGATTTTTATGAAGTGATTGTTAGATTCTTATACAAGACAGCATATTTTTCGAGTAATGTAAGACAATATTTAAATGAATATTTCCCAGGAAAATGGATCGGCAGATGTGGTGCTTATCATTGGCCCTCAAGATCACCTGATCTAACACCAATGAATTTTTGTTTGTGGGGATACGTTAAAAATATCGTTTTTAATACCTCTCCTACAACCATCGAAGACATGAAAATACGTATTCAAAATGCATTTGCCACGATTACTCCTGACATGCTAAGCAACGTGAGAAGATCATTTGAAAAAAGGATAATAATGTGCATTCGTGAAAATGGACATCACATTGAACATTTATTATAAATTTTGTATTAAAATAATAAAATGCACTAATTTTAGTAATCTAATACAAATTACTCGGAAAGTATTAAAAATAGGCATACGAAACCCTTAACAAATAAACTTTGTTTTTGTACAGTAAATCCAATAATGTAATAAAATACAGTGTGTTTCATTTAAAATAACAAAGAAATTGCACAAAAAAGATAATGAAAATTAAACCAATTGTCAGGAACACCCTGTATAACAATTTATTATTGTAATTATAGCGATAGAAAACCTGAAAAGTATAGAATAAATAAGCAATAAAATTACAGCTTGAAATTGACTTGATAAGCTGCAATTAATTATTCTCAAGAAGACTGTATTTTCAAAAAATGTCAAATAAATCGAAAACTGTCAAACTTAGCTATAAGGTACCTTTAATAAACTAACATTATTTTTTAAAAAGTAATTGAAAAATTTAATAAAATACTGGGCGTTCCATTAAAAAAAAACATAACTTTGATGTTACTCGAATTTGAAACACCCTGTATATGTGAGATTAATTTTAAATTGTAGCCGTTACTGATCTACCTGTAAAAGGACTTTTTATTATTTCTTACCGTTTGCCCAGAACATTCCATCCCGTTGAGCTTGACAACATAGCTACTAAACCAAACTATTTTAGCGCTATTTTTGGAAATCAATGCTCACTTTCAGACAAGGGTGTCCATTACTTTGACAATCACCCTATTTTACCTACCATTTCCTCGAAATCAGGCCATCCCGTACATAATTTTAGGTTTAGTGACAATTCAGTGCTTTAATACAATATTGCAAAACTTGCATTTAATTCTCACACTTATTTAGTCTCACATTAATGAGACAGCAATTGCTAAAATTGTGACTCTTGTGACAGTTTATTACATGCGTAACTAAATGGTAATCCGTATAATTAGGCATGCTGTAACAACACACTAGGAAATTATTATTAATTCAGATTAAAATAAATCATAATTACTTAAATTATAAATATGTAACGCAATACAATTGGTAGGTAATAATACTGACACGCCATTGTACTTTTTGTTTGTCTGAACAGCTACTTAGGTATTCATTATCTTCTTTACACATAGGCTATGTAGTAACGTCCATCAGTCAACTTTACTTCGGCTAAAATTAGTGATATAATTAACATTAATTTAAAAACAGTTAAAGAAAAATATATGTAGATTATGTACGCACGACTGTTAAATGTGTAATCCTTGAAACCAAACGTTCTCAAAAGCATAATTAATGTTGTAATCTTGTTACAATTTGCAATCTTTTAATTTGATGAGAATCTTAAATCTTATTATGTAAGTGAAAATTGTTAAATGAATCCGTTTTTAGCGGTATATAAATTTTTTCTTTTAAACTAAATATAAAGGATTTAGTTCCGTGTATGAAATCAGCACAAAATAATGATCCCAAAATTTCCGGACGAATAATTTTTTTCCTTTCAATCTGGTATTGTTTGGGCGAGATGTAGTCTATTAGGTAATTGTAATTGTGATGATGCGTAAATATATCCTTTACGTTTGTTTTCACAGACCTTGATTTGATTGTCGGTACATTTATTCATTGTAACTATAAACATGAATACTAATTAACTTAGTGAGATCGTGACGTTACATGAAGAAAGGTACTTTGTGTATGTAACTTTTGTAACGTTATTTTTATTTCCCTTTCTTTAATTTGTGCCATATATAATAAAACTAATTAATTTTGTTTTTTTTTATTCTAGTTCACTATTGTGTAAATACTTTCGTTAGGTATTAATTTTGTTTTTATTTCATGGAAGTAACCTTGCTTTCTTCGGTGGTCATTGACGTATACTCTTCTGGTTAAGATGTTATTAATTTTAATGATTTGCCAATTGTTCCACCGCGTTATTAAGAAGAAACGGTACATAAAACTCGCTATTGCTAAAATAACCTCATTTCCTCATATACTTGGGTAGCTTGAGCCATAGGCGCCGAGTACGGGCTCAGGAGTCGTCCTCCCAGAAAAGTATAGGGGGTGGGGGCTGAGCCATCCCTAAATAATTTTCATGGAGCCGAACAAAAAAGGAACTGAAAAACGAAGAAAAAAAATAAAACTACATGCCACACAAAGAATTGCGACGTATGAAATTTCTTAGTCTCTAAAGAATTTAATAACTGAGAGTTTGCCCACCGGTTACTTGATATCGTTTTTTAAATCGGCGTATTCTCCAGGACTTATGAATTGCACTTTAGTTACTCACAATTGTTATAAATTCTGTTTTACCGACAAAAAATTTCATTTTGGTTCAGCACCATCAAAATTTCAAATACATCAACTAATATCAAAAAATGTTATTAGCAGAACAAGATAAAAGTAATGAATCAAATAACGCCGATCTAAATATTTTTTGCAGCATCTTAAGGTGTAAGGAAAAGTGAAATGTAGCTTTTCTCGGTTGTATTGTTTATCATTCGTTTAGTCACGTACTTGCATTTAGCAAAGCTAAAGCACTTATTTAGTTATTTTAGTACGATACCCTTTTAATGAGCGTGGTGTGCAGTAACTGTACATTTCACGTGTGCAATATTTTAATAATATTGTGACGCGTCAGGTGAATTACCAGTCGGCGACCACTTGTAATTATAAATCATTCAGTAATTATAAATCATTCAGACCAGAAGTCAAAATAACACTGGTGTCATTATGAGTGATACTGCGTGTATATTACGGAACAGAGGATCTAGCAGAATGGCTGCTGATCTTCAGAACGATATATAAACAACAATCTTAAGCTGACTTCACGCGTAATATAGCGTGCCGAGCAGCGACGCGCGGACTTGGGCAAGTTCGGAACAACTTCTAGGAGATACGAGCCGTTACCTTCCCAAAGTGCGTCGGTGCGCGAGGTTCAGTCGTTTTCAGTCAATGTGGATGGCTGGTCATAACGAAAATGTCGCAAGGTGAAAAGACTGTTGCTGCAGTCGCTATCATATTGTTCAGTGAATACTATTTACTCAACAAAGTACAAAAAAAAGAAAAGGCGTTGGTGGACATCATCGCTCAATAAGATTCGGTCAAGGTAAGTTTTGATGAAACATTAGTATGTTACTGTCATTTTAATCACTTTTGCAATTTTAGATTATTGTAGATCAGATATGTTGGCTGATTTGGTTAAAGAATCTTCTATAAAATTTGAAAATTTCTGTAGAATGTTGTCAGAAGATTATGACTATCTTCTAAATAAAATTAGCACATATACAGGGTGGCCCACTTAAGCGGGATTGCTCCATAACTCCCTTACTATTACAAATACGAAAAAAGTGTCTTATATAAAAGTTGTTCACAGTCATAAACTACACGTTTTAAAATTATTTTCAGAAATAGCGGATTTCCGGTTATACCTAAAACGCATGCCAACTTATTTTAAATAGAACAACCTATATATTATTACATTTTTGAATTCCTGGTTGAATTTAAAGGTCACTTTAATAACCATACTATGGGTCTACGTCGCATTGCATCTGAGTTATTTGACATTTTGTAGCCTTGTGTCTCCGAAAACTTTCAATATCTCGAAGACGGATACCGGTAGAAAGATGTGGCTTTCGTTTTTACTTCCGAAAAGGGTACCGCATCATTCTCATTCATTGCCAAAAATCTTGCTTTTAGAATTCAATAATTTCTATCGCTCCGAAAATATTTTTTTGAAACATGGATAACTAGATTTTTTAAATGGAACCACCCATATTTTCTTACATCAGCGGATAGGAAATTAAATTTCCTTTCCATTGATGTAACATTATCGATATTTTGGACTGATAGTTTTCGAGATAATCACATTTTTATCTAATTTCAGCTTTTATTTCGCATTGCCGCGGTGCTTTGGAAAACGTTTGTCAATTGTTTTGAACAACTGACAAGAAACGTCAGTTTCTCGAGCTTCTGTTGTACTTTGCTGTCTTGTGTATCAGTTTAAGTGTTTCTGCAAGACATCTCCATTAAAATGTTGTTGTCCGACACAGAGTTGATCGACATGACTTTCATTCTTGGAGAATGCCAAAGAAATGCGTTATTGGCGTCAAGGATTTATGCGGTACGGTATCCTGAACGAAGACTTCCCCGAGAAAAAGCCTTTCAAAAGTTGTTGCAACGTCTTGCATTTAGAATTCAATCATTTCTGTCGCTCCGAAAATAACTTTTTTCAAACATGGATAACTTGATTTTTTTAATGCACACGAAATAAACAATAAATACTCAAGAATTAAGGACACAAAACTCAAAAGAAATACATAAGAAATGAACAATAAATACATAAGGATTATGCAAGTAATACAAAATAATTACTTAAGGCTTACACAAGAAAGGGAGAAGAAATGCACAAGAAATACACAATAAGTACATAAGGAACGATCAATAAATACATAAGGACAATTACTTAACGATTACAGAAGATATACAGAAGGAATGCACAAGAAATACATAATATTACTCAAGGTTTACGCAAAAAATCCACAAGAATTACACAAGAGTCAAGAATGACTAGAACAACGCAGGAATGACAAACAAATCACACAAGTATTACTGATAACACACCTCTTCCAGATCTTAATGCTGCAACACTATTCACCCGTTGAGATGTACGCAAGCTTCTGTTTTGATGTTCATAATAAATGTTCAAAATGTCCCCCGTTTTGTTGAAGACATAACTGCATACGTTTCCTGAACTCCAGATCAACTGTGTCTAGAATGTCAGGTGTAACATCTGGGAACGCCAGAGTAATTCTGTTCTGCATGTCTTCAGCCGTAGTTGTAGCAGTATGGTATACTTTATTTTTTACAAAACTCCACAAAAATTAATCCAGCTTGGTCAAATTTGGAGATCGCGGTGGCCAAAGTATCGGTCCTCCTCCACCAATCCATCGTTTTTGAAACTGAACGTCTAAAATTAGGCGAACTCGTCTAACGTTATGAGGGGGAGCTCCGTCATGCTGCATCCACATATTCTGAAGTCTCCCCAGCGAAACGTCAAATAACATTATCCAGGTCATTTTGAAGGAATTGGGCATACATTTCCCCAGATAAATGGCCATTAAAGAAGAAGGGTCCAATAATCTTGTTTCCTAAAATGCCCGCCCAAACATTTAGAGACCAACGATGCTGAGAATTTGTTGTCAAGTGATGTGGATTTTCTGTGTCATAATAATGAAAATTATGTCGATTTACGTGTCCATTTCGGTGGAATGTCGACTCATCGGAGAACAGAACCTTCTTAAAAAACGACTCATCTTCCTCTACTCTATCAAGCGCCCACTGACAAAACACACGTCTTCTCTCTAAACCACCACCTAGCAACTCTTGATGCAGCTGTACTCGAAAGGGATGGTACTTATGCCGACGTAAAATTCTTTGTACCGATGTCTTACTGATGTTAGTTGCACTGCTAATATCCCTCGAACTTACGTGAGGATTTTCCTGAACAGAACCCAATACTAAAAATTCATTTTCTTCAGTGGTTCTCCTGTTGGCACGTTCCCTCGTTTGATACTGCACGCGTTCGGTGTTTGTAAAACATTGCAACAACTTTTGAAAGGCTGTTTCTCGGGGAGTCTTCGTTCAGGATACCGTACCGCATAAATCCTTGGCGCCAATAACACATTTCTTTGGCATTCTCCAAGAATGAAAGTCTTGTCGATCAACTCTGCATCGGAGAACAATGGAAATGTCTTCTAGAAACACTTAAACTGGTACACAAGACAGCAAAGCACAACAGAAGCTCGAGAAACTGCCGTTTCTTGTCAGTTGTTTAAAACAATTGACAAACGTTTTCCAAAGCACCGCGGCAATGCGCAATAAAAGCTGAAAGTAGATAAAAATTTAAATATCTCGAAAACTATCACTCCAAAATATCGATAATGTTACATAAATGGAAAGGAAATTTAATTTACTATCCGCTGATGAAAAATATGGGTGGTTCCATTTAAAAGAATCAAGTTATGCATGTTGGAAAAAAGTTATTTTCGGAGCGATAGAAATTATTGAATTCTAAAATCAAGATTTTTGGCAATGAATGAGAATGATGCGGTACTCTTTTCGGAAATAAAAAACGAAAGCCACATCTCTCTACCTGTATCCGTCTTCGAGATAATGAAAGTTTTCGGAGGCACTGCAAACCTCATTTTTTTCTACAGAATGTCAAATAACTCAGAAGCAATACGACGTAGACCTATAGTATGGTTATTAAAGCGACCTTTAAATTCAACGAGGAATTCAAAAATGTAATAATATATAGGTTGTTCTATTTAAAGTAACGAAGTTGGCATGAGTTTCCGGTATAACCGGAAATCCGTCATTTCTGAAAATAATTTTAAAACGTGTAGTTTATGACTGTGGACAACTTTTATATAAGACATTTTTTCGTATTTGTAATAGTAAGGGAGACTGCTATACAAGCCTGGAATACATTTTAAAGGTATCTATCCAAACAGTTTCAAGGTATGTCGACTATGTTTGCAAAGCATTGATGCAAGAATTAGCGCAAAAAATGAAAGTAATTAATTGACTAAAATATGTATTTATTGAAGGAAAAAATATAAAATGAAACTAGGAAACATTCTTGAGAAAACGATTTATTATAATTCTTGAAGCAGATTGTCTACCTCGTAATACCCTTTTAATAAGTTTGTTGAAGTTGAAGATGGTTAGGGATGAACAGGTGTTGTTTGTGTGGAAGAAGGGGGGGTGGAAAAGTCTGGTGTGCTTGTGGAGATGGAGAAGAATGGGAATTTGGTAATGAATGTGTGGAAGGAGGGGAATAGAAAGTCTGGGATGGTTGTGGGGATGGAGAAGAATGGGAAGTTAGTAATGCTTGTGTGGAAGGAGGGGATAGAAAGTTTGGGATGCTTGTGGGGATAGAGCAGAATCGGAAGCTGGTGATGCTGGTGGATAAGAAGGGGGATGGATATTTCGTAATAGTTGTAGCGTTTTTTGTTGCATTCGTCTAAGTTTTTGGCATAATAATTTCGTGTGCAAAGTACAATTGTCTTCTTCCTTTTGGGCTACTTGTTTGAAATAAGTATAAGCTTCATTCATTTAGGCTTCCACTTTACTCATTTTTATACGTTTAGGAAAATGCCTCGGAGTTTTCCTCTTGTTCCTGACTTTTTTCTTCGTTTTCAGAATCGTTAATTACTCTTCGAGTTTGTTCATCACTTTGTTTTTCCAAATGTTCTTCATCTTCAAGGTCCTAGAAGTAAGAAATTATCAATTTTATCATTTAATGATGTGTTTAATGATAAGTAACAGGTGAAGTTTCAAAGTTGAGATATAACAAAGAGACCCAAAATTCCACACACAAATCTCAAGGAGAAACTTTCGAATACTTTTAATCCAAAGACAAAATATTGCAGCATGGTTGAAATTAGGTATTGTATATGTGGACTTAATCTTATTAGTATGTTAAGAACGAGAAACCTGTTTTTTTTAATTTGCTAATAATCATTAATATTTGTTGCATTTGTCACGGACATCATGTGACTGGCTAAAGACAGAAAAGCAATTCAGCAAAACTTGGAATATTATTCATTACCTTGGAGCCCTGGACGGCAAACATGTTTTAATACAAAACCCAATTCATAGCGGTTCAGAGTTTATCAATTATCATGGCACATTCAACATAGTACTTCTAGCTCTAGTTTATGCTGACTAAAATTTTATGTTTGTTGACTGCGGGTGTCAAGGAAGAATAAGTGATGGTGGCCTCTACAGTGATTCAAAATTTTATTAAAAAATGGGTCGCAATAAACTAGATTTCCCATCACCAGAATGCTTACCACAGAAACAAACGCCACTACCTTTTGTCTTCCTAGCAGACCGTGCATTTCCTCTAGAGAGCGCGTGTTTAATTATCGTCTTTTGCGAACACGAAGAATAGTTGAGAATGTTTTTGGCATTATATCAGCTGTTTTTAGAGTACTGAGAAAACCAATGATCCTACAACTAACATTGTTATGGCATGTGCTCTATTATACAATTTCTTAAGACGAACAAAAAATTCGAAATCACTGTATACTTTGATTGGTTTCCTCGATACAGAAAATGAACATGGTGTGGTCTAGCCTGGTTCATGGCGTAATGATGTCGATGGAATGACTTCACTGATACCTATGTGAAATATACCAAGAAGAGCACCCCTATCTGCCAAGGACGTGAGAGATCAGTTTGGTGAATTCTTAATAACGAATGAAGCAGTTTCATGATAAAATAATTATAGCTAGTTATAGGTTATACAGGGTAGCTCACCACAAATGCCCGCGACCAATATGGTAACATAGCAATGTCAAAGTATTAACATTGCATGCAAATAATAAATACTTGACATCAGAATTCTTTGTTTTCCTCGGATTATTCGTCGTCTAAAATTGTGGCTAAGACGGTGTAGATGGGCCAATCGGGTTTGAAGATTTCATCTGCACCACCTTTCTATACGTTTCCATTAAACTATCCTTTTTCTTTCTCAATTCTACAATGTTTATGTCACCTACAATGCCTTTTATTTTTTCCTGAATACGACTCCACGCATCGTGTTGATCGTTTCTGTTTTTATGATTTGCACTTTTCGTGTTCCACAATATTGTTTCATTTTCGTAAAAATTAAGAAATTGAAATATCGCATCGTTCGTCCACACGTTGCATGGTCAACAAGAAGGGGAGCTGACTATTCTTTGTGATTTGTCAAACGAATCTAATAATATAAAAAGTACTCTGTCTGCGGTTTCTTTTATGAATTAATTAAATTATCAAAAACATCAAGTTCTCATGCACCTGAATTTAAATCGGAAGCAAGTTCATCAACGCAGAATTGGAAAAGTGTAGGTGTAGGTATTGAAAATTTTAAACCCGAAGCTGGTACTAGTGCATGTGTCAATGCAAGTAGTAGTGGAAGAAAATTTTACATGGATTCAGTATAAACAAGGAAAAGTTTTTTGTGCGTTGTCTAAAAAGGCGTGGGAGAGTGAAATATTTTTTTCAATGAACACTGGTGAGAAGGATTCAATAAACACTTTTGAGAAGAACGGTTTCATTAACTGGAAAAAAACGCGACAAGCTTTGGTTAAAATTACTACTTCATTACAGTTCTTATCCAAACAGGGCTTAGCGATGCGTGACCACACAGACGATGTATCTAAGATAAAGCAGATTTCAGTGTTACGCTCTGAAGATGTTCCATAATTGAAAACATGTCTTCAGCGAAGTAAATATGGTTGTCACACAACACTTTAAATGAAATTTTATCGTTGTTAGCCAGCAATGTACTAAATAAATTAATGAGTGACATTAAAAGTGCATTATTTTTCTGTATCGTTATTGACGAAACTTCAGATATCTCTACCAAAGAGCAGGTTGGGATTTGTCTTCGTTACGTAAATAACCGCCTGAAGAAATATTCGTTGGTTTTTATGAAATATCTTCAAGCATCAAAATTGAGCAAGTTGTCCTGCTCCGACTTGGTTTAAGCATAAACGATGGTTGCGGCGAATGTTACGTTGGTGCGGTAAATGTAAGCGAACACGTTTCTAGCTTACAAAGGAAAATCTTCGCATTAGAGCCTAGAGATACATACATGTTCTGAATTTCGTAGTGCAATATTCAATACAAAACACACCTAAAGTACGACACTTTAAGTTTTGAGAGAAATGATTTCTTTTGTCAAAAGTAGTCCAAAGCGTTTGGCGTCTTCCACAAATTTGCAACATACTATCAGTGACGACAACGATGAAAGCGAGGTCCAAATGTTTTCATCCTTGCGCCCATTTTGCCCAACAAGGTGGTGTTTGCGCATTAAATCACTACGACATGTCCAACAAAATTTTGAACCGTTGTTAACATTTTCTAACAAGATGCATGAAGAGCCTAGCGAAGATGGGGGAAAAACGAATGACTTTTTAAAAAGTTGACAAAAACCTGAAACGCTTTTTTTGATAAAGTCTATGATATTAATGCTATTCTTCAAAAAATGTCACTTTGCAATGGAGACGTTCAAATTCTAATCGGAAATTTAGTCAGATCCATTGAATCCAAACGTGATGACGAATTCCATACACTATGAACAGATACTATTGAATGGGGCAAAACATTGGGCTGTGAAGATCCAATCTTGCCTCGTCAACGAAAAATACCTCGTCGTTTAGACGACGGATACGCCGCGATGCTTACGATTCCGTCGAAGAAATGTATAAAGTAGTATATCTTTAAATTATCAAACTTTGACTTCTTTAAGGTCGAGATTTCAAGAGCATGTGTTAAGTCAAACAGCAAAATTAGAACAATTAGCGATTAGAAGTGCAGATGCAGACGAAGTTGACCTATTTTGTTGCAACGGCTTTGATGAAGAAAAGCTAACTTTACATGGAGATATGTTGCTGGACATTTAAAAATCCAAAAATTTAATGCACACATAGTTTTGTTTTCCTACAGTGACCCGATAAATTTTGTTGTCTCAAATCTGACACATAGCGTTTTCTAGACTGTAAAAAATGAATAGCAAGAATACACTGACTGAACGAGAGTTAGAAGAGGTTGCTGCAAGTTTTTGGAATAGTGATAATGATTTTGACCTGAGAGAGTCTGAAGAAGACAATAATGAAATAATGTTAGCCGATAGCCTAGGTGACGACCCATGCGACCTACTTGTTGAATTCGAGGATGGAGTTGCTGTTACCACGGAAGATGGAAATGCCGCAATCACTCTGCAACCTGGAACATCCACATATAAAAATGGTGTCATTTCTCAACCTGAATCTTTAGGTGGGTTTCGATTTACTACCCAAACATCAAAAAATGTTACATGGAAGAAAAAAAATCTAAAAATCGACGAGGCTGCTAAAACTTTTTTTGGAAACTGATACTTTAGATTTGTCAACGCCCTATCCATTTTTCAAGTACTTCTTTGGTGACCTTATAGACAGAATTGCTTCTCAATGTAATACTTATGCGATACAGAAAAATCCAAATAAACCTGCCGGGCTAACCAGTGTAGATATAAATCAATATCTTGGAATTTGTGTTTGTATGTCCATAGTACACACTGACGCAGCTATTGGAGTAATTTGTTGTCATTTCCTCAAATAAAAAATGTCATGAGTGAAAAAAGATTTGAATTGATAAGAAAATCCATGAATTTTAATGACAACACAAATCTAGATCCAAATAATGCTAACTATGATCGCCTACATAAATTACCACCAGTAATTGCTCATCTAAATTTAAAACTCCGAAGGATTCCACTGGAAGAAAAACTTTCTGTCGATGAGCATGACATCACATCAAACAGTACATTCCAGCTAAGCCTCATAAATGGGGCTACAAACCTTTTATTTTATGTGGTGTAGGTTCTCATACAAATTTGAGATTTATATTGGTAGAGGAAATGATGAAATAAATCGTCTTCCACAAGAGACTGTGTTTATCAACGTATAGTGCAGAACTTTCTAAAGGAAAAAATTGAAAGGTACGATATAAAAGCTAAGCAGAGAATAAATATTGATTGTCCAAATTTGGTGCTAGAGTACAATAATAGGAGGGGAGGCGTTGATCTCATAGGACGCTACCATATCAAAATAAAATATAAAAAGTGGTATACGCGATTATTCTATCACCTTCTTGATATGACACTTGTCAATGTCTGGCTCCCTTATATTTGTTCTCTTGTGCAGAAAGGGGAACAAGAATATATGAAACTGGCTCACTTGAAAGCTATCGTTTATACCACCTAGGAACTCAACATTTAGCAAAAAGAGGCAGACTATCAGATCTTGAAACAGAAATTGTGGAGAAAAAGAAAAGAATAGCAACCACTCTATATTCCTCCAAGAGATGTAAGGTTATATGACCAGTCACATTGACCTATGTACACCCAAGAACGGCAAATATGCAAATTCTCCAAATGTTCCTCAAGAATAATAACTGTTTTCACAAATTTCATACATGTTAATTTCCGTGATTATTTTTCCGCTTTGTAGCACATTTGATATACCAATTTTCACGAGTCAGAGCAGCTGTTGTGTCATAACCAACTTTGTTTCATTACTAGCTTTAGAACCCACCTATTGTACAGAAGAGGATGCAGATAGAACTGATTTAGGTTAGCAATTCAGTCCGGTGTTGTCAAGCATTTCTGACATTAAACATCTGACATAACACATATTTTATTATAACACATATTTATTATTGTGATAAAATAAACATAACCCCTGAAGCTGAGTTTGATAGTTGTAAAACTGTTATTTTTCACAATCTGACAACATCGGCGTCCTCTGACAGTATTAATATTAGTGACGCAAGTACTCTGACTCGTGAAAATTGCTATAGTAGCGCCGGGCAGAGGTGTCTCATGGCGGACTCGAGAATGGGGATATAATTATTACTGTGAAATGCATTCGTTTCCCTTTATGTTAGTGCGAAGCTCCCACTTAAAGAAGGACGGGTTATATAATATACGTTTGCGGTATATTTTAAATGCAGAACTTAAAAACGTATGTCGATTCTAAAGTCAAAGCGCATGGCGCTGTCAGATCTTTTCTTGGCTATTTAACCTCAAATTATTCTTCGTATTTCGTTTCGTATAATCGCATCGTGTCTTGACAGCGCGGCTTAAATTTGAAAATAACCTAGATACATGGACTATGTTTTGTTGGTATTCAAAATTACGACATACGTTTTTAAAATCTTAAACCATGCTTTACTAAAAGATGAGTCATAAGACATCTCTCGCCGGCCCGGCTATATACCACTAGTTTTTATTTAAAAATTAACCGAAAAATCTGTCAGAATTTTTTTTATTATTTTTCCGTGTTTAATTGGACCCTTACATATTCATTAATATTTTTTTAAGGTTATGGAAAAAATTGCGGTTAACTTATTCGCATTTCCTCTTATATTGTACAAAATACATTTATACTTTATAACCATTACAACTATGCAATTTTTTCTATTGAAAAACTGATTAGGTACGTAAACCTTACCACGCTACTTTTATTCATGAAACATTTTACTTTTTATATAACACACAGTGTCTAGTCTAAGATGCAAAGTCTCGTGCTGGTCTTATTTTTGACATTTAAAAGGAAAGTTTTAAACAAGAGTAGTACCAAATCTAGTTCACTGCAGTGTAATAGTTATTTACCTATTAGTTAGTTCGGAAAGTTAATTTTCCTGCCGCAGGGAGTGCTGCATTTGGTACGAATTTGGGAAAATATATTCCGAACAAGTTGGGTACAAAGTTTTTTGTAACGAATAAATTAATAAAATTAAAAACAAATAATTTAACATTGTTTCGTTTTTTATTCTAAATGGATTGGTAGCATAGCCAGCATTGTTGTTATGGTTACATGTCAACACAGATTTAAACGTAGCGATTTTCTTTAAAATTAATTTTGTTAAATTTGTGATAAATGGGTGATTGCGAAGAAATTCTGACGCCCCCTGATGTTAAAGAACCAGCCATTAGCAATTATATCAGCAGCATTTCAATTCTGCTACCAACCATACAATGTAATTACCCTGGTTTCTGTTGGAAAGTAAAACACCGTAGTGAGGGAAAACAAGTTTTCGGTGCATCGGAAGTAACCGGGAAATATCTATTTTAAAGCTATGAGCACAAAAAATTATTTTCACTTGGCAGTGGAAGAGTTTCTTGCTTGTTTATTAGAATGTTTACACGTTCCAGAAGGATTTGAACGATTTTTAGGTGAACTTTAAGTGTTCCATACATACTCTTTGCTGTAGGTTTGAAAATAGATCTCATTCCATGCCTAATTAATATTTTCTCAATTTTATCTGTAACGTTAATTATGAAAGGAAAACCTTTACCAACACTAGGTAGTAATTGTTCTTTACGCGTACGTTCAATCGGTTTAATTATATTATTATTTCTTCGGGAATAACCACTACTATCAAACTACAAAGTTGAGTCACTTCGCTGTGAAGGCTTGTGTTACAAAACTGGTGCGACCGATTTGCCTAAAATTTTTGTTATTAACAATTGATATATTGTTAAAATAAGTAAATTTTAAGTGTTTAATTGGCGTAGTTTTAAAACTGTTGAATTTTATTTACAAAAAGGTACTATAAACCGTATCATTTTTCATCATGCTCTACTAAACCTTCATAATATTTTATTTTTTGATTTGCATGTAAATAGCCAAAACAGGCAAACACTCACTACGTGAAATGAGTATACTTTTTTTTGTCATAACATTCAGGAATTGCCTAAATAACATAAATGTAAAAATATTTTCTTAAAATGTACTCGTGATTATACAATTATGCGGTTTTGAAAAATGTGCTGTTACGGAATTAGGATGGTAAACCGCAACCATTATTAATTTACGAGATGCGGCACACATGTATTATAGCACGTCAATGAAAAAGTTGTACACATGTTTGTAACTTCAATTTAAGTTAATATGTTATTTGTTAGTGAGCCAAAATATTATGTTAAGTGAGGACAGAAGGTTCGAACCCAGAGCGATGATTGTATATAAATGTATTTATTATATAATTTGAAAAAAATAGTTTCTAAGATCTAGAAATTTCGCCTTTTATTGCAATTTTAATATTACGTTCCTACTAAAAAATGCCGCAGAATAATAATTGCGATTTTTCAGTGGAGGCGGCAAAGGGTCGCGTGTTCAATTCTCTTCCCCTGTTACCTCTGCGGGCAGTTAAACGTTATCCTTGTTCAACGAAATATTTAACTCTATCCCTTGTTTAGCAAATTATATAAATTAAGAAAAAGTCGATCTTTCCGTATTTATTGGTTTTAATGTACAGCATCCTGTAAAAATATTGCGTATAACGCTTACAAGAAGGGAGTTAACAAGCGTGGCATATTTCCTTTATTACACGTTTTTTAAATAATAGAAAACGATGAAATTAGCATCAACCTCTAAGCAAAGGTGTAGTCTGGCATATACCTAATAAAATGAACGCAATCTATTAATTAGTGTTTGAATTATTAATTCATGAAAATTGGTCTTGCGGGAAGAGTGGTGAAAAATGGTGCTTTCTCAAATATATTTCGCTCTAGTACTTGGTTAAATGCGACAAAAATATCAAATGACGTTCAGATACACAGAAATAAATACCGATTATGACGCAAGTTGTTTGATTAAAATCGACCTAATATTTTTCGTAATATAAGCGTTTAAAGTTATGTAACTAAATTTTTTACTTTGATAGTAGCTTGTAGTCATGTTTTTAAATGATCAAATTCGCCTTCCAAAAATTCTGAATAACAAATTCGTTTACCTCGACCCATAAAGCCTTGGATTACACTAATTTTTGACGAGGGCTATGATTTGATGGCTTATGACGATACTTTTCGTGGTGTAGAGAGAGAGAGAGAGAGAGAGAGAGAGAGAGAGAGAGAGAGATGAGAGTGAGAGAGTGAGAGAGTGAGAGAGTGAGAGAGTGAGAGAGTGAGAGAGTGAGAGGGTGAGAGAGTGAGAGTGAGAGAGTGAGAGAGTGAGAGAGTGAGAGAGTGAGAGAGTGAGAGCGAGAGAGCGAGAGAGCGAGAGAGCGAGAGAGCGAGAGAGTAACAGAGTGAGAGAGTGAGAGAGTGAGAGAGTGGGAGAATGGGAGAGTGAGATGGTGTGACGGTGAGAGATTGAGAGGGCGAGAGGGCGAAAGAGTGAGAGAGTGAGGGAGTGAGGGAGTGAGAGAGTGAGAGAGAGAGTGAGAGAGTGAGAGAGTGAGAGAGAGAGAGTGAGAGAGTGAGAGAGTGAGAGAGTGAGAGTGAAGAGTAAATTTTAATTTGAGATCTACGACCGGATCTTGGCGCGCTTCGTAAAGAAAGCTAACAGTTGTAACAAAAGCCTCATCCGAGCAAAGATCCTGGGAAAAAATGTACAATTTTTTTAGGAGCTCGATAGCAGATGATACATCGTAGTCCTTGGTCTGTAGTAGCTTGCTGATCGGATTAATATAATTTAAGATTGTACACCAAATTACAATGGAGCATATACTGTTTAATTCAGTGCAACATGCCAGAATCTTCATGTCTTATAGAAATGTCAATTTCAGTATCGTCATAAATACTTAATAAATCATTGTAAATGCTTCCCAATTGATACCTTAATGGTTTTAGAGCCTCTCTTAATTTTTCCCACGAGTATCACTCAGTAGTTTTAGAGTTCATCCCTTAACATATTTTAATAATATGGCCTATTTAAAGGTTGACGAAGCAAAAAACAAGTACTTTTTTAAAGTACAAATTTGCAGTTTCCACGAGCGCCATATCATGGCATGTAAAATGCTCGTGGATTCATCGCCCTTCTTCTAGAATGTACACCTGATTTATCACCTCTCACGTTGGTCTCTCATTCATATCTTGCAAATTTAACCCAATTGTGAAAGTTTTTCAATTATTACATTTGAAAGTTTTTGTCCTGCCAATCTTTTAACTGGAAGAAGGCTTAAAAAGCTTTAATTAAATTTAGTGATAATATCATTGGGGTTATATTTATCCATAGACGCGTAACTAACCAAAAGTGTCATTTGCTCTATCTCACTGACATCAGGAGTACAATATAGAATAATGGAATATTAGTAAGTTGCTTAATTTCGTTAATAATATGTGATTTAATATGTGAATGTAAAAGAATAAATATGTTCGTTTTGAATATCTTTTCCAAGATAGTGATCTTTAGCTTCCTGTTTCTCTGCGAACACTCTCTTCCATTATTGGATCAAATTAAGTTAGTAGTTGAATGATTTGTAAAAAATTTCCATTAGGTATTAAAATCATAAAGTTTGTCACGGGTAGTCTTATAGGCCAAGCGATTTTGTGTGAGCATTTTTATTGTTGACACAACACGTAGAAGCATCTCATGCCAATAATATGTCTCTGCCGCAATAAACCGTTGTGACCGATTGTCAATAATTCAATCTAAATTCAATCCCAGACATTTGGCACTGAATATGATTCTTTGATGACTCATGTTCTTTTAAAGTATAGCTTAAGTGCCTCCAACGTGTAAATCCTTCAGTGGAAAAGAACAACTAAAAAGCTTACAGCAAAAACAATACACACAGTTTTTTATAATGGAATGAACTCACCAGTTGCGCAGTACTTCTCAGTTTTTCAATGTTTTTTTTTCAGTTCCTGGGTAGTTCAGTGAACTCCCAGCCTGTTTATCAATTTGTGATTGCTTTTCGAGCCTTCTTCTTGTGTACTGAGTACCATATAGCTATAAATGCTGTTAAAGTTAGTAGATAAATTATGTGCAACTGTTACTTCATTCGGCACGCTAAATACAAAAGATAGTACGGTTTCAATTCTAGAATAAATACGTGAACCATAAAGACAAACACTGATACTCTACACTGTATCCCTGCTTTTTGTGGAGATAATTTTCCATTTTAGGTGATTATTTACTCTTTTACAAGCTTAAAGGGGTAGAAAGAAAGAGATTTTGAAAATCTTTTGAAAAAAAAAATTAATAATAGTCGCGTTATTACCTGTGCACGCGTCAATAATACTAATATACAAACTAAAAATTTGCTGTACCCGTAAACAAATGGTACCTAAAATTTCAAATTTTGATGCACTTTTAAAAGAAATCAATATTAAAAAAATAGAAAAATGGATTTCATCCAGAAAAATTTAGAAAATAAAAATAATATTGTAGTGGGTGGGTGCGTGCGTGCATGCTAGCGTGTGTGCATGTAAACACGATAGCGGTCAGACCCTTTGATCTGGAGTGATGAAATTTGGCATTCGGTTATTACTTATGGCAAAATGTAGATCCGTGTCAGCTTTTGAGACTTGTATGAGCACTGGAAGTGCCTGTTGATCTACACTATTTAAAAAAAAATGCAAGTGAACTAATCGTTTAAATAAAAATATTAATTTGAAATTTCAAGCAGATCGAGGCACTAGAAATGGAATCTTATAAATAATTATTTTCATATAAATTGAGACGTATAATCAATATTTTCAATTGAAATGTTGCAGAATCAATAAAAATTGTGACCATCAAAATAACAATGGCAAAAAATGGTAAAAATTAGAAATCTGTAACAACTTAGTAACATACTAACTATACTATTCTCGTCACGAAAGAATCGCCCTGTGTCGTTGGTTTATTAACCTAGCAATCCAAATTGTGTATACTGCCATCTCATATCAAAAGCTCTTTGAAAAAATTATAGATACATACTTGACTCATATGCCATTGAATAGTTTCATTCAATGAAAAAAGAAATAAAATACTCGTTGGTATCGTTTAAGATGTATTTTTACTCTAATTTGACTAACGACGTAATTTTAGCACATAATTTCACTATCTTGTATTCAAGAGGTAGGTAATGTTTATTTTTATTTCACTATTGTAATCGCAACATTACAGCTTGTGGCAAATGCTCTGGGTATATCTGTGACCACAGTGAAGAATATCAAGTCTCTCAGTAGATCTAATCCAATTTTATCCAGTCCAGGTGAAAAAACGGTCTCGTAAAAAAAGGAAAATCGAACGAACTCCGTGATAGTCATGTTTTATTACATGAATGGGAACTCATTTTCCCAAACGGTACATTCAAGAGATTAATTTTAAGTCTAAGATGATTTCGTGGTTAAAACCAACACTATTTAAAACTGAACTTTAATCACTTATTAAAGCTTAACAAAAAGAGAAAAGGTATGATGTAGATGAAATAATTAGAAGCTATGGACATGAAGTGTTATGATTGCCACCATTGTTACGGTCCGAAACCGGTTACTTATTTTTATCATAAACACATTCAAACACTTAGTGTCAATATTATTTCATAATTAGATTTCATTCCTGTTATTCAATTAATCTATATTCATTAACCAACATTGAGCGTTTACGTTTTTAACGTCAATGGCTTTCTACATTTTTAACATCTATGGTGAGATAGTTGGGCGGTTGGGCGCGAGTTAGCGGAGGTGATTTTTGCTGAAATGGCGTAATACACGAGTGAAGAAATTAATTACATTTCTGCTAATTTTTAAAGCATCTAAACTGATATGGGTTGAAATTGCCTTGTATTTAAGATATTCACACCCTGTTTACTGGGGATTCATTATTTTTACTTGCTTAACCTTACTGTCTTTCCAGAAACTTGATTCTTGCCTTTTTAAATATAGAAGGCTGTAGCTCACCGATATCCTGTTTTGCGTATTTACAAAATCGATGGAATTGAATTTTGATAATTGACATAAACGATCTGTATTCAAACAGGTCGTTTTAGGTTTGAGTTTTATGTTTGCATTTTATGTTTACGTTTTACATTTACGTTTACATTTACTTATATTATTGGTGTTCTCCTTTGGGGACATTAATTAGGAACATCTGTGGTTATTCCGGAAGGTTTACATGAGCTGATTGACTGGGAATCGAGTAAAAGAACCTCTTAACTAGATCGGAGACAGGTTTACCCTAAAATAGCATGGTCACTGCGTATATGCACACAATGTGCGTATACTTACGCGAATGCTGGGGTAGTATTTTCCCCCTCAGAACCCTAACTCCGTTCCTTCCGATCCTATCCTGACCACACCTATTCTTAATCCCACCATGCATATATACGTAATATATGTATGAATACTGGGAAGCCATGATTGTGGCTGAAGGAGCTCGGGAAGCTCGAGCAGCCCGCCCTCCCCCTTAGGGAGGGAATGAAATACGTTGCCTTTTCCTTTCCATAAAATAGACGCTTTGTCTCTATCTATAAATTTACTTGTGTATTGCTCGGTGTGTATTTTAATGCTTCGACTGAACTAGATCACTATTTCTGCTTACTATCGTGTGCTCGCTAGTAGATTCAAATGTGATTTCATGCTTTTATTAATGACCTTTAGCCAACCTAATTAACAGTAAATTAAAATCGAGTAACCAGTTGTAAGACTACGAATGCTTATGTTGTTCTCTATTCAAGGATCACCTTACCATGTAAATGTATTCATATGGATTTAATAATTATTTAAGACTTGAAGTCTGTTAAGGTAGTATTTTCTATTAGAGCATATGTTTTTTTAAACAGTGTAAGTAATTTATAATTATTAGGTATAATTAGCTTGTTCCTATTTCAATGTTGTTTTTCTCTACTAAATAAGGGGGAGGGGGACATAGCAGCCCAATCAAATATTTGGGTTGTCACTCCAGGAGAAAGCAAGCGCTTATTTAATTGCCTTAGTGTCATTTCCCAGTGTTAATTTAGCAGTAATTTTTTGTTTGTGGTGTAACCCTTATTTGTGCGACCACCACCATTAATATTATTTTGTTAGTGTACCAACGATTATATACCAAAAAAAAGAAATAATTATAATATTGTTGACCTTGATTTAATAAAATAAATATTTATTGTACAGTCTTCGAGACTGTTGGCGCCCTCTGTTTTAGTTTTTTGTTTTAACTCTATTAAATCCTTGCCTATGCCTCAGCCTCCGTACGAATGAGCTAGCCGAAGAGCATTGCGTCCTAAAGGTAGGTCACACCATATCATTGTAAATTTAATGCAATTGAACTCATATGGGCACATGAAAAAGGGTACTACGATTAACACATTGGAATCAGAAAGATGAATATGCATTCTGATGAAGTAGGTTTACTTATTTTTTTATTGATAGTTTTACTTTAGCTAGGCTTATGTCATGCAATATGTAAAGGTTACAAAATAGTTTCATAATACATTAATAACTAAAATTGAGAATGTGTCTACTTATCCCTCTAGTGTACATGGCCGTAGAGTAACCAAATTAAACTTTTTATCAAAAACGTTTCTCTATTTTAATTTGAAGTTTATCTTGTTGCATGTTGATCTATAAACAAGCTCACATTTCTATTTGAAATATGCAGAGTATCTATTTATAAAGATAAACATTAGAAGCTGTAGGAACCTTCGGAAGTTCAAATAGGGAAACCTACAAATTTCGTTGTCTTTAGTTATCAATTACATGTAAATGTTATGTACATGATATAACACATAAATATTCTCTAAATATTTACTTAAAGTTGCTGCAACTAGTATTATGTTGAACATAATTTAAAATCTACAAAAACCATTAAGATAAAACGTGTGCTAGAGCTCTATTTATTGCTCACCGTTGTCATTAATACGTTAACTATAATGAACAATTTTCTTCGATTTTCATAAAGTAAACGTTTTCTTTCACTCTGTAAATTTTACAATAACCAGTATTTATATTCATATGAAAACCTGTAACTGCACTACCCCCATCTCGGAAATGAGAAAAGAAATTTTTACGGAAATAATTTGAACCCGTTTTTTAATAGTAACTCGTACTATCGAAAATGATGACCTAATTATATTCTTTGCTGGCCAGGATAGTATGTCGTTTAGACATTTTTAAAAGAGTTACACGTCATTAATTCTATTACGTCAGCATTACACATCCTTGCCAAACCTTTTTAAGGTATTGCGATGTATGTAATGAAACACACATGTATGATGCTGGTCAACTAACATTAAGGAAATGATACAATTAACAAATTATTCTTCATTGTTACTGCAGTAATGTTGAAATTTGGAAACATTCGATAAAAATAACGATCTGTTAACAAAACAATAATCCTCGGTGCTTTTAGAATAATTACAATATACAATAATTACAAATTACACTGGCAAAGCAAAACACGTGTCCAAGCATATTTAACTTCAACACTGCTGCGACCCGCTACAAATTTAAAGGTAACGGAAATTTCATGTTTACCTCCTGAACAGAACTTAATGGTAACAAATTAATTAATTATCTCGTTATCGTTCAAAGTATTAACGAAGCTACCAGCTCCTTGGCTTTACTATCTAAATATTTATTTCAGCATTTCGGCGAATAGGCAAGCAAATGTTCATTCAAAAACACTAGACACCGCAACAGCACAATACAATTAGCAACGCTAATTTTGTTCTGAAACGAACACATTTTGCTTAGAGGCGAGTCAATTACTTTTTTTTATTAAAATTGTTTTTAAATTTTATTTTAGTAGATTTTAAAATGGCGTACATATAATAATTTTGTACTTATAAATGTATTTTGACATTTTGTTTTAAATTCAACGTATTGGACATTTATATTTGAACGTCCATGTTAAAACACTATGAAAATATGTATTAAGCAAACTGAAAATCCTTAAAAAACTTATTTTAAGTTTTGTTTTAGAATAGTAGAGTTAAAGTGTTACAGAACATGTAAAACACGAAATCAAAAAATTTCAGTTTCATTTTTGCATTGTTCGTAAAGTTTAATTATGTAATTACATAGTTCCGCTAGTACTGTTATAGTAAATAAGCATGTATACGGGAATCAGTGGCGAAGCTTGAGATTTTTTCCTGGGTTGACATTAGGAACCAAAAAGATTCATACAAAAATATGAAAATTTTCAGCTTCTAACAAATTGTATAAACAATTAGGTACATTAAATAAAGAAAATTAAATGTAGTTTTATATTTTTACTTTACACGTATATTAGATAAAAAAAACAAGAAATAACTGTATTAAACAAATACGTAAATAAAATACAAATAAATATTAAGTATTTTGGAAAAAAATTAAAAATTAGAATATTACATTATAAATGAACGAAATAATAAATGGGTACATCATAATAGTCATAATATTATTTATATTTTTTTAAAAAGTAGCTCTAGTCTGCGCGTTTTGCTCGTAGCAAAGTGGTCAATAACTTTATCTTTGAAATTGGGATATTTGTTATAGTTTCCTACCTCTTTTTCTATTGATAGTAGAACCCGGGCACCTTCCGCCATCTTGGATTTTGGCGTCACAAGGCCGGCCACGTGGGAGACCGTATTTTTCACCCTTATTTTTATGGTTTCTTTTGGGAGGCCTTTTTCAGCCCTTGTTGGAATTTTCAACCCTTTTTGTTGTCTTAAGAGCCTTTTTGACAGCCATGCCTTTTTTTGTACTTGCTCGCGTGAGGGGTGTATTTAGGGTTTGGTCTTGGGCTTGGGGTTGGTCTTGGATTTGGACTTGGACTTGGGGTTGGTCCAGGCGTTGGTCTTGGATTTTGGGGCTGGGGCTGGGTGATGGCTTCTTTTCGGGGGGCCTTTTTCAACCCTAATTAAGGTCCTTTTGGTAATATTAAGAGCAGTACAACCCCTGGAGGTTAGGCAATTGCACGTATTCTAATTGAAAAAGATTTTTATTTAAGCTGCGTTTATTAATATGTATTAGGACCCGTTTTTATTATATCAAATGGGATTACATAATTGTATTTCTTTTAACTCCTATCTACAGATTGTGATCTTTTACCTATACGAAAATTTATTTATACATTAGGGTTGTATTCTAATAAATAAATTTCACTGTCATTTTAAATTAATCTCAACACGTAATGCAAAAAATTATTTAAAAGTTAATTACACGACACAGTAATCAGAATATTGTTTCTCTAAACGAATATTAAAACTGGTTGCTTACATTTGAAATGTCTTTAATCACCATCCTCTCGTTAAAATTGTTGCATATACACATGTACTCGGTATCCAAACACTTAATATTTTAAAAAAAGATATGTTGTTTGCACTAGCTATAATTAAATCTGTGCAACTAAATAAATAAGTCAAGGTTATAACTACCGTTTTCTGCGGCACGTATAGGCACAGTAATACCACTTTCTATGTTTTGACTTATACTTAATTGATATAAAACTGGTTATCGAGTAAAAGTAATTTTTGGAATGTAAATAAAATATTATATGCTGCACATACACACAAAATTGTTTTATAGAAAACGAATTCATTATAAAATCCTCATTAAAATATAACAGAGTTGATTACAGTTGGCGTAATGATATAATATTGTACTTATAAATTTACATTCAAAATAAAAAAAACGACGATAACATGCTTTAAAAAAAATGAGTTTCACCGTATGATAAATTGTTTGTAGAATGCAATATATCCAATATATATATATATATATATATATATATATATATATATATATATATATATATATATATAACCTCTAGAATAAACAGTTCGTGAAGATAGTAATAATCCTATTTCAAAAAATAATATAAGGTTGTAATTAAACACCTTAAAACATGCAAATTAGTACAAAAGTTACTTCAAACGGTTGGAGCCTTGAGATTATAAAATTTACATATCGATAAACTATTTGTACGGAATGTAATTATTATTAAACAGTTATACAACTCCCATTACTATAATTTGGAAAGTGACAATTACTCACTCATTAACGTACTTACAAATATTTTTAAAAAATTTGCAGCTGCAAAAGAAAAGCATTAAGGTCCAGTATTAGGTGAAATAACAATCATTTTCTTCATGCGCTTCATCTTGAGCGAGTATAGCTTATTAACTAGTAAAAACATCTAATACTCTGATGCTGCTTCATAATAATGTTCACCCGTTACTAATTGTACTTTAAATATACGCAAGGGCTAATATCTAATATTTTATTTTACCATTAGCATTACACAGATATGGGATTATTGTTAAAAATTAGCTAAGTTCGCCATGCTACCTTGAAATACTACATAGGTTTTCCATTCGTCTTCGCCCCTGAAGCTGTACCTCATACATCTTTCTTTATCCAACTCCGGATCAGTAGTATGCTTTCTAATACACACAAGACAGCATCTTCAATATGGTGGTGTATACGCCGACAAAATGGCTTGTGTTTTCTCCTTTAAGCTAGATTTTGCCTCTATACAGCATACAAGCTCTATCTTAGCTGAATTACCTCTGTCAAAAAAAAGGGCTATAATCAAATTAAGTATACCGACCTCTTTTAATCTTTGAATTTTTCCGATAAGTACCATACTATCACATAAGATGACTTTACATACATGTTCTATGTCGGATGAACTGTCGAAAAGGGCTTTTTAGATTTATAAACATGCCCCTAAGGAAGATATTAGAGTGTAGTTACGGAAACATTTTGTGTTATGACCGGCAGATCTTTGCGATATCATATCTCATATAGGTAAAATTTCGCGACGCGAGGCTTCCAGCGAACGCTGTTTCTGCGATCCCATTCCAACCCTCTCCGAGCATAACTGAGATTGAAAAACAGGTGTAGGGCTGCGCAACTTGCTCTCGGGGCTTTGTCCCTTGTCGAGGGCCCAATGGCAGAAAATTTGAATTTGTATTTGTATTTAAGTCTCTGCTGGTTATGGCTGGAAATATGAACCTGTATTATAATAAGGGGTGTAACAGTTACTTGTAAAACAGATGTAAGGTTTAGCAACTTACTTTCAGGCCCTCGCTCCTCGACCAAAAATTTGAATTTGTTTATGGCGCCATCTATGAGGGAAATCTGAACTTGTGTTATAATAATAATAAGGAGGCGCAATGCTAACTTATAAGACAGACATAGGGATTCGCAACTTACTTACTTTCGGGTCTAAGCCCCTGGCCCCTTGGCGGGATACTTGAATTTGGGTTGGTATTTATGTAATTCAGATTACTTATTGCGAGAAATTTTAACTTCTATTCTAATAAGGGACCTATTGCTAGCTTATAAGACAAAACATAGGAACCTGTGTTAGGGCCTGCGCCCTCCTGTCGTGGCGATTGTGGGGAAATTTGAATTTGTCCCATCATCTAATTGTGTATGGCTAAATGAATATTTTCTGTAATAACAAACGCGGCACTATCTAGCGTTATACTTGTAGGACTGATCAGGGTCTTGTTTGTGGCACCATCTAGTGGTATATTATTTAAACTAGCGAGTGTTTTCTGTAATAGAGGCGACGCAACCTAGAGGTATATTTCTGGGACTAATTAGGGCTGTTTGTGGTGCAATATAGTGATGTAAAGACTAATGAATGTTTTCTGTAATAGAGGTTGATCGTGTTCGTCTCTCCCTCGTCTCTTTCTCAAACATACAAGTCAATTAATCAAATCAGAACAAATACCAAACTGATTTAACTTAATCATACAAAACCAGCTCTCAATTCAAAAAATAGCAGTATGATTAAACGTACAGAGTGCAAAAGCAAGCCAATCTCACACTTATTGTAGCTACCCTTCTAACCGCCCTTTCGCATTAACTGCAGCATTGTTAGTGTAGGTTCAAACATCGTAAGGAAAACAAGTTTATTAACAAAATTGAAGGAAAGCTTAGCGTTTGAAAATATACTATTATTATTATAAACAACAATACATCATTTATTTAATCACATCCTTTATCGGCCTATCATCATCATGGTTTTGAGACTCGTCCTTCTCCTCAATACTCAGACATACAAAAATGTACCTATTGTTATAGTTAAAGATATTACGATTAATGAAGTATGTTCGGTTATTAGTAAACTTAAAAACTCATGTACCTTCGGTAGTGACCAAATTCCAAGCTTCTTGGTACGAGATTGTGTAAATGTTTTTGAGGAACCACTAATGCACATACTCAATATGTCAATCAGAGCTAATAAGTTTCCCAACCTTTGGAAAATTACTTACATTTGTCCAATCTTAAAAAGTGGAGTTACCAATTATAGGCCGATTAGTATTTTAAATAACTTCGGGAAAGTATATGAAATTGTTCTGTATTCTAGAATTTATCAAACTATTAAAATGCATATATCTTCTGCTCAACATGGATTCATGCAATGTAGGTCAACAGCCACCAATTTAACATGTATTACGCAATTTATTGCTACCATTCTTGATAGCCGTAACCAAGTAGATGTCATTTACACGGATTTTGCTAAGGCATTTGATTCAATCTCACATGATATTGTGTTGGCCAAATTAGATAACTTTGGGTTTAGTCAACTTCTGCAGATACTATTCAAATCATATTTACATAATCGGCTTCAATATGCCATTTACAACAATTATACCTCTTCCCCCGTAACTGCTACTTCAGGGATGCCGCAAGGGTCAAATCTCGGTCCACTTTTATTTGTATCATTTATTAATGACTTGCCGGAAAGTATTAATTATAGGAACTTGCTTTTTGCAGATGATTTTAAATTTTATCATTCTGTTCCTTCAATCGACGATTGTGTATATTTGTTTTTATTTAACAAATCTATAAGTGATAGTTTGTGTATATCGTTAAATCTTTCTTTCATTTGAGTCATTATTATATCCAACACCTCAAAAGTAACTCTTTTAAAACTAAGAATAACTGTTTCGAGAATTTATTGTTTTGTTAATTTCCTGGATTCTTGTAGGCATAGCGAGACAGTTTCGTTAGTTCGTAATCTAGAAATATTTTTTATTGTTTGTTCAACTTGTTGGAAACATATTGCAGGATTTGATATTATTTTTGATTGCAAAACAGAATATAAATGAGCCGAAAATACAAAAATTTTATAAAATAAACATAGCATTAGAGCAAACTTAGGATTATTTAATATATATTTAATATATTATTTAAAGCTGGGGCAAATTTATCAGAATATTTTATAAAATCAGCAATTTTTAATCATGAATTGTAATTTTTAAAAATGGAAAAAACGGATCTAGAAGGAAAATTTTACCTTGTATGAGATCCCCCTTGAACTGCGAATCCCGCTTTTTTGAGTTCTTCCATTCTTAAAGGTGACCGTGCAAAAAAAGTTTTAAAGGTAGTTACTTTACAAATAAATAATTTAACATCTTGAATGCGTTTGGAACAATGTAAAAGTACCAAATTAAGCTGGTGCGCGCAGCAATGTATAAATACTGCTCGAGGACAAGTTTGATTTATAATAGTCTGCACACCGCATTTGGACCCGGATATGACGCTAGCTCCATCATATGTTTGTAATATAAGTCTATCAGTTACTTGGCATGAATTTAAGACCTCTAAAATTTTGACACTAAGTCCTGCTGCCGTTTTATCACCAGACATACCGTAAAATCCAAGAAATTTCTCCACAACTTCATTGTTATTAATGTACCTTAGAATTACGCTGAACTGCGATCTACATGAAACATCTGTTGTCTCGTCCGCCTGAACAGATACAAAATCAGTATTTTTCAGTTCATCTAACACTATTTGGTGAACTACATATTTTACTGATTCTATTAAATCATTCTGAATATCACTGGACGTTCCTTTGAAAACTGAACGGCTTTCCAAATGATCCTTCATTGCAGATTCCTCCATCGCCAGTAGATCTAATAGTTCCAAATAATTACCTAAAAAATGTTTTTTTGTTAAACGCATTAAATAAGCATCAAACATCTAACTATAAGTATCTTCTATCAGCTACCAAAACAGCTGCTCGTAAAATAGGCTTTTTGTACAGATCTAAGCAGTACTTTACCTCTCGACAAGTCCTTCTGCTGTATAAGGACCAAATTCGGCCTCATCAGGAATCTAATTCTCACCTTTGGGTTACGCTCTCGATATCGTTGATCGTGTTCAAAAGAGAGCGATTAGGCTTATAAATGACCCGTCCTTAACTTCTCACATACAGTCCCTTGAGCATAGAAGGATGGTTTCAGTTCTTTCTTTGTATTATCGTTATTACGGCTATTGTGCTGCTGAATTATATTCTTTGATACCACCTCGGGCTATCTTTGCGAGAAACACTCGGTTCGCTTATTCACTTCATCAGTATGCAGTACAAATCTCCACTTGTCGTACCAAACGGGCGCAATCCACATTTTTCTACACGGCTTCTAAACTCTGGAATGATCTCCCTAGTTCCTGCTTTCCTCTCACTTATGATATGAGAAAATTTAAGGTAGCTGTTCATAGGCATCTATTGGCAATTCATTGTCCCTCTATCCATCCTCCTAAGCGTTCCTGAGTGCTTTAGCACGATACACCTAATTTAGCCTGTTCAGGTCCACAATCATAAAAAAAAAGAAAAAAATTAATTTACACATACCTTTATTTTTTTAAGTTGCAGTCTCGTCATGTCCCCTAAATCCAAGCTCTTGTTTTGCTAAAAAACAAACCACGTCGATTAGTCGCCCAACGTTATGCATGTTCTTAATCACTTTTTCGTTATGTTGTACAGCATTATTTTTTTCTGCTTTAACAAGTACATTATCTATGCGTACCTTCCCCAACGGGAAAATTCGTTGCAGGCAATACGTTTTTTCGAACTCGCGTGTTTGTGAGTTTTCTGAACAAAATTTTTTATAACTGTTATTCCGTCTTTGTACCAAGCGATATCGTCTCCACCGAACAGTACACACGGAAAATAATGTACCGCATTCGTTTTAAAACTTCCAGTCAGCCATCTATAAAAGATTCATACCAACTTTTTTGGAACTTGCGAAGGGTGTTGCCTTTTTGTGTTATATTTAAGTCTGGGCGCTGTTGTGAATTTTTTAACTTTAATTTATCCTCTAATGCTAAAAGATAAAAAACTATAATGCCTGATGAAAACGATTGGATCTTCTATTTCTGCCATTTTATGAACGATTTTATTTTATAATTTTAAATACTACCCAAAGACAAAGAGAAGTACAATAATTATGGTTATAGAATACGTCTATCGTATATATGCGATGCGTTATGGCTAAGAAATACACAGACACAGAAGTAATAGGGTTTGTACTCATCTCCACCCAGTTGGACGTCTAATAAACTTTATTTTATTATACTATAACATAAAGAATTATTATTAATTTTATTAAATACGTAAATAAAAAGTTTACCTCGAGTAGGATTTGAACCTACGACCTGTACTTTGCTAGAGTATCGCGCTAAACATAAACATAACATAAAGACCTTATTAATTTTTTTTTTATTTTATCCGCAATGCAAATTTTACATATTATGATATTAACATGTTTATAATTGCATTGAATCTTAACACTCATTTAAATCTTACGCATAACAAAATTTGATTATATTTTCACTACCGCATTAAAATTATAACTGTTTATTAATTTTTTGTTTGTTTAACAAATAAATTTGTTTTCATTATAAGTTTTGTTATGAATAAGTTCAAAGGTAGACATGTAATTAAAAATTATTATTAATTTTATTAAATACATAAATAAAAAGTTTACCTCGAGTAGGATTTGAACCTACGACCTGTACTTTGCTAGAGTACCGCGCTAATTTATTATTATTAATAATAAATTTGTTTTTGTTTAGAATACAATGAGAGGATTATTTTCGCACGATCTACTATAAAAGACTCATTAGTGTGAACCCAAATATAGCAAAAAAAGTCATTTCAGTGTTTGATTAAAAAATAAAACCATTATATTTAATATTTAAAGCTACTGTTAATGTTATTTTTGGGTTTTGCCGACAATAGACCGAAAAATCTGATTCTAAATTTGTTTCTTTTGTATTTGTGGAATAATCAGTTTAATATTTATAAATTTCAGTAATAGGTTCACAGGTAAATTTGTGAAACCAAAGCAGACCTAATGAATGAGTATTTGACCAGCGCTGTTAGAGTTCTAATCTCACGAGCGATGTCGGAGGCATATAATTTAAGTGACCGAGCGCGGTAGACAAATCGTCTCGTATCTTTTTCACCCACTGAGCTGCAGAGTTTGCCCGCTCTCGACGGAAACATCCAACATTCAGACCGCGGCGGAGGGACAATTTCTAAGTAAAATGTTTATTTACTCTGGTGCATGACCGCGTAGAATATCAATCGCAATAATTTATTTTGGATGCGGATTAGTTGGATATAATTTGTATGACAGTTTTAAATTAGGTCTCGTATAGGAGTTTTTTAACTTTAATTTCTCTTCAAGAGATAACAAAGAAAATTTGTGTTCTTTAACCTTTTGAGTCCCAACTTTTTTTTTTTCTTTAAAGACCTGTTATTATGTTGATTTCTAATGACAAAATAGCTTTTAGAATGACTTTTGACCGTTTTTAATTTTTTTTTGTTTTTGACAGATCCGTCAAACGGTGATTTCATTATGAAACCGGTGGGCAATAAAAGTTATTTCAAGTTACAAATAAACTAAACCTTATTAAATTCAGCAAAACAGTGTTTCTTGTCATTTAGGCACAAACCCACATTGCACTTACAAACAGAATAAAATATAGGGTAAAAGCTCCACTAGATCAAATGCAAAAAATTAAACATACCATTTTGTGCGATGACATTGGCTTTTGGCGGAACACCATGCGCACCTTCTTGAAGTTCCATGTTGGGGCCTGTGACTGCATGAATCGAACCGGATTTCCAGAGGCACAGTTACCTTGTGATTCGGAATAGTGGTTTTTGACGGTCTTCCTAATCTCTTACCAGATAGTACTGCAGCACCAGTGAGACCAGATATTACTGCCATTCTAAAACTTTTGAGGCTCATCACCTGAGAATTCGTTGCTCTTTGTTTGAACAAAATGTAGGAATTCAGTACAGAAATATCAACAAAATGCCAAAAGATACGATGCCACCACTTTTTCGATTTCCTATCGATTTCATACAGCGATTTCAGCATATCTGTTTTATCTACATACCCCATATGCTGGTTGTAATGGACAGCTATCAAAGGACATGACACTTCTTGTGAGGCTCCATCCTTCTGTTTTCTTTTTGTTGTAGATATTATTGAGGGGTTCACATAATTGCTCAGAAAGTGGACTCCTTTCTTATCCATCCATTTCAAGTAAACAATACCTTCTTTACTAATCCTCCAGTCAGAGTCTCCTCTATTCATCTCTTTGTCTTCTTTTATATCCGTTGGCAAATCCTTTCGTCCACGTCTTACGGTACCGCAACAGTAGATCATTTTTAGTTGCAATTTTTTTTGCAAATTTACGGAATTAAAATAATTATCAAAATAGATATGGTAACCCTTACCAATCAAATCTCTTGTTAGATCTTTCACTACTCTTGTCAATAGTTCTTTTTCTGAGATGTCGCCAACTTTCCCGGTATAGATCTGGAACTGACATATGTATCCTGTTTCGTCTGACCGCACTCAAACCTTGTACCCCCTTTTGATAGGTTTCAAGGGCATGTACTGCTTTAGTGCTCTACGCCCTTTGAACCTAATCATAGATTCATCGACAGATTGACTTTTTGTTTGTCTATATGAATCATGAAAGGTCTGAGACAGTTTACTTATGAGGGGGCGAATTTTGTATAACTTTTCATAATCGGGAGAATTTTTAGCTGGAATTACAGTATTGTCATTGAGATGAATATGAGATAGTAGACACATAAATCTATTCCTTGACATTATTTCACTGATATAGGGATCCCTAAGTTCAAATTGGGAAGACCAGTAATCACGTAAACTAGGCATTTTTTTTATTCCCATCAATAAATTTATCGCCAAAAAATCCTTTACTTCCTTCAAGTCAGTAGGCGTGAAGGTCCCTGCATTACCGCCGGTTTTTTGAACTGCGTACAAGTTGGTTTGGAATGCAATCGTTTTTAAGAGGCTTTCTGGAAATAGTTGCAAAAAAATATCAGTGGGTGTCTCAGCATCTTGGGCAATATCTGGTCCCACTTCTTCTTGAAAAATTTTCATTTGATTATCACCGAGACTATATGTGGCAGAACTAGTCCATGTTATCTTTTTATTCATAAATTCCAAACGTTGAATCGTTGAAAGCGGCAAGTCATCTTCACTTTCCCATTCTTCATTTTGCGGCTAAAGAATAAGGGAGTCGTCTTCAAAAATAATGGGTATATTACATGGGTCTATCTCGTCTATTTCATCTATCGTGACTGACACTGTAGGCCGTGATGCCTCCTGAAAGTCGTAATTATCGCTGACGTCCCCAATTTCGGACTCATCACTGGGAATTTCATCCAATATTGCAAACATCTCATCAGAATTCAAGTGAGAAAATTTTTCCAATATCATTTTTTCTCGACCTGAAATCGAAAATGCATTGTTAGGCCCACCGGTTTCATAGTGAAACCAACATGTTTTTATATAAAAAATGGCGTATTCTGTACATATTTTTACATAGAAATGGTTATCACATAATTAGTAATATTTGCAGTGAACGTTTCTTTAATGTTTCTTACCTGAAATATCGAATAAAAGCAAAAAATATCAGAACTAAACAAACCCGCTGTAGACACGTGTTTATAACAGCCAAAACAAAACCTAGGTCAGAAAATGATGACAAATTATCACTGCGCACATGCAAGCAACATCCAATATAAAACACTCCTCCTACTGGTTTCGGTATGAAGCCGTCGGGCGCCTAGTGAAAAATATTGAATAATGTGGTTTCGTGGTGAAACCGCTGGGACACAAAGGGTTAAGGAACACAATGGGATCTTCAATCTCACTCAAAATTTTTATTTTTAATTTAAACTGAACTATTTCTCTAAATAAATTTGCGATCACAAGCAAAAGACAACGAAAAGTGGCTGACTAAATTAGAAAAAATTCAGAGTAAGCTTGTTTCTTGCTTTCAGCTTTTGTTTCCAAGAATTATCCAAATAGTGGCCGAGCCCCGAGTTCGTATCAATCGGCTGCACATCGGCTAACGTTCGGGGGTATCACCAGCGTAAACTCTGAACATCTAAACAAATTCAAATTTGTCTACCGCGGTGAAGTATACATTCTGACGGATTCAGACTAGACTAACAAATTTTAAGGTTATTAACGAGCTTCGGAATGTAATTGATATGCCCTTTTATTCTATGAGGATATTTTAATTTAAGGAGAAATTAAAAAAAGTTAAAGTTAGAGGAAATGTCTACCTTATCTACCCGTACGCTCCGCCACTGACGGGAATGTTGAGTGGAGACACTACAGATTTTTATTTTAATATTTTAAAAAATTGTGATTAAATATTAAATTAATTCATTCGTTGAAAATATTTTATATAGAAGTAGCTCTAATCAATTAAAAATGTAAACTTGGAAACAAAGTTGATTAAACCTGGTTTTCATCTAATTATGTCATTTATTGAATTGTAAAATTATCTGAATTTTATTAGTGATTTTATGAAAGGTATTTAATAACTATAAAGTATAAGATAAGATTTTATTTGTTTTAATTAAAAACAGTGCTGCGCTTAAATATAACGTGCAATATACGTCCGGAAGATAAGTAAATGAAGAATCATGATCCAATTATTTTGTATTTCTTTTATCAGCTTATGTAATCACTTCGGCATAAACCTGTGTGGTCTTGATTTGTTTTTTTTTGTATCACAATGAATCCATACAAGTATTAAATAATATGTTCCGTTATACAGTTTCGTATTGTTGGTTGCATAATGCGAATGACCTATTCTAACGAAATCAACTACAATATTTAATGTGCTGATCATGAGGTTATTATAATTAAATAAACTAGTGTTCCAGTGGTCGAAATTCGACCATTCTATCTTTCTGCACTCCTTCATATGAACTTTAACCATGCGAAACATCATACTCCTCTGTGCCCGCAATTTACTTAAACAGGGGTATGAAGTATAAAGTTTCTTCTTCACGTATTAATACCGTGAGAGCATTAATGTATTTCCACAAAAAATTATTTTCCACTGCCTATGAAATCAAACTTTAATTCCAGTTACTTTATTCTGAAGTTGGCAAAATTAAATGACCTACATAATCTAAAATTGTTTTTAATGATTATTAGTACATTAATGTTGTTTTATTTAATTTGTACAAGATTAGAAACAAATAAAGGCGATATAATAACAATAATAATTTGTAATGTTTTATTGATTATCTTACAATTTTATGCTACATTATAATAAAATTTACATTAATTTAACAGTTACAGTATAATGGATTAAGAATCTTTCAATTTGGAAAACTGGCATTTTATGGCCTCCAGTATTATTTTAAGCAAGCATCTATTCATTTTTTCATATTGATAAACACATTTTGTAACTGGTATTGGGTAATGTTTCGCAGCTGTAATTTCATTTTTTAAATCATCTACAGTATGCAAAGCTGTCTTATATGCCATATTTTTTAAATGTGCAAATAAAAGGTAATAAAATGGCGTTAAATCGGGCGATCGTAGGGGCTATAAGCCTCTATTAATAATTTCTGTCGTCGTGCTGCGGTATTGTAGTGTACCAGGTCTACAAAGCAAATTTCTGGAAGCCCTTAGATTTGAGTCCCTCAGGATCGGGGTTTAAACGACGCACTATTTTGTGAATAATTAACTAGTATGAACCAGACTGGTTATAAACGCTTTTATTGCACAAATTGGTATAAAATAAATTAAATCCTATGTAACAAATGAAATACACTTAAAATATCCTGGATAAATAATAGATAATGAAATAAAAAGTAATTCTTGTTGCCCTGATTCTACCGCGGCTAGGGACGACGCTGGTGATTAATACGTTGCGCTCGTCTCGCCTTCTCTGAGTAGAACCATAAATTTTCTAATTAACTAAATGTTTTCACACCTGAAATTAATTGTTTAAACAAATTGTTAAGTAAAACGATATGTCACATGGGTGAACCAATATATCGTTGATGTGGTTTGACGGTTACGCAAGAAGTTACAACAGGTAAGCCGTAAGTGAACTTGCTATTATTCTAATTCGGTAGGAAGTTTTGGTTATGATACGGACCATGTGGTTTTGAAATTGGGTGCTTCTGAACCGGCATATTTGATTAGTTTGATATTATGTATGTCTGCATGGGGTATAAAGAAGTTAGGCGCACTTGGATCATAGTGGAAGGAGCTGGACTTGTATCGCAGCTCATATACAGGGGGAATGGAATATCTGCTTTACTTATAAAGATCGGGGCAGGACCTGCAGCGAAATAACTACGTCGTTGGGAATAATTCAAAAGCCTAACTCCGTGCAAATTACAGCCAAGGTGTTGGTTTGAATTATAATATTTCCATTTTGTTGAGGTTGATTGTATCAACGTATAGGGAGATGCTGGGGTGTCTCAATATTTAGTAACCTTCGGCAAACTAATTACCACGTACCCTAGGTACGTTTATGTACCGGACTCGGTGCTAATAGCAGCCAAGAGCGTTTTACACAAACGTGTCTTCGAAAAGGGTGGTTATAATAATATTGGGTGAAGGAACGTAAGTGGTGGATGATTAAGGTGTGTAAATGGATGGCAGGTGTGGATAGCTAATTAGGGGTACTTGTGTATTCTGGCAGGAGAGGTAAATAAGATTTGGGTATAATTAAGTCGTGTAGGTCTGGTATGAGTGCAATGTCAAATATAAAGTAGAAGTAATGTCAGAATAACTTTATATGCGAGGTGGTCGGGTATTTATAGTAAAATTCTGGAGAGTAGGGACACGAATGGACAACTGATATCATTTATCAATAATGATAATAAAGTTGTGGAAAAAACTAGGAAATAAGGTTTGATAGGAATTGTTTACTAGGATAGGAATTTTTGTAAAGGATTCGCAGGATCATTACAGTATGAGCAGTTGCATTATCATGCAGATAGTACATACCCTCGTTATATTTTCATCGTGAAGTTCTTCTTCTTCTTCAATTTAATCTAACTCGATTATAGGCATTTTTGAAATCGACAAAACACATGAAAGCGGGGATGTCGTATTCTATTGCTTTCTCGCAAATTTGCCGCATAATAAAAATATAGCGTCGGTTGTAGATCTATTTACTCTGAAACCCATTCGTTCTTCGTTGATTATAATATATTCATTGATCTTATTGAGTATTACTTTTGTTATTAATTTGAACACCGAGCTTAGAAGTGTTATACCGCTATAATTGTTTGGATCATGTTTATTACCTTTTGTGTGGACGCGCACACGCACATACCCGCATACACGCACACCCGTACACACGCACACATGCACACACGCATACACACGCACACACACGCGCACTCACACATGCACACACGCACATTGGCGCACACGCCCAACACCAGCACACATGCACACATGCACATACGCGCACACGTCCACACGCGCACAAGCGCACGCGCGCGCACGCCCACACACCCGAGCAAATGCACACACGCACACGCGCACACACGCACACACGCACACAAGCACACACTCACATACACACGCATACACGCACACATACACACACACACACACACACACACACACGCACACACACGCACACACACGCACACACGCGCGCCCGCCCTCGCACGGGCGTATATCCGCACAACCGCACACTCGCGTACGCGCACACACGGGCAACACCGCACGCGCGCCCACCGGCGCACCCGAGCACACGTACGTATACGCACAACCGCATACCCGCACATACGCACTAACGTACACACGCACAAACACACACGCAAACACGTACACGTACACGCACACGCACACAGACATCCAAACATGATGGCCTATCTTGACGAAACTTAGCCAAAAGTTGTAAAATTAGCTAGTAAGTCGATTTAGCCATACCTAGTGAAAAAAAATCGATTGCATAACCTTCTATACCTACATACCGGGTGGTCGTAAAGGAAGGAATAAATTCAATATCTCGTAAAGCACAATTTTTTTCAAAAATCGCTCGGACCCGTCGATTTTATATTTTTTAGCGGGGCATATTTTGCGAAAAAAAAAATTTTATACGGGTGTCTCAAAAAAGATTAGCTAAAAAAATTTTTTTTTCAAATTGCAACCCAATTTTTTTATTGCATTTTTGGATTGCCCTTACAATTCTAAACATTTGTCATGCAGCATGTGCTATACCTAAGTCCAAGCGTTTTGGAGTTATTCGCATTCAAAATTTAAAAATTGAAAAAAGATCATGAAGAAAACGAAAAATAAAATAATTTTTATAACGTTTTATTTTATTTTTTTTTTTTTATGTATTTGTGGGTCGAGATCTAGACACAAACGGATATGTCAGGCATCTCTATGCGCATCAACTACTAATGGTTATTAGCACTACCCGTCACTAGAATTTTGACCTACTAAAGGAATTCCACCTTTAGTAAGGGATCTTTAACGTGTCAATCATCGTATTGCCACGGGACAGTTTTACTTCCTATCCGAGAAGAAGGAGTGCTTTGGCTTTTCTCCGTTTTAGAAAAACGGCTACCATATCGAAAACAAAGATTCGTAAACTTAAAAATAATTTTATTTCAGCAAATGTTCGAAATGTCCTTCGTTAGTCAACTGACAATAGCCTAATCGATCTACAAATTCCTGCTGCACATTTCGAACCATTTCGGGCGTTAGTTGACTAACGGAGGACATTTCGAACATTTGCTGAAATAAAATTATTTTTAAGTTTACGAATCTTTGTTTTCGATATAATAAATTTTTCGTTTTCTTCATGATCTTTTTTCAATTTTTAAATTTTGAATGCAAATAACTTCAAAACGCTTGGTCTTAGGTATAGCACATGCTACATGAAAAATTGAAGAATTGTAAGAGCAATCCAAAAATGCAGCAAAAAAATTGGGTTGCAATTTGAAAAAAAAAATTTTTTTAGCAAATCTTTTTTGAGACACCCTGTATAAAATTTTTTTTTCGCAAAATATGCCCCGAAAAAATATAAAATCGACGGGTCCGAGCGATTTTTGAAAAAAATTGTGCTTTACGAGATATTGAATTTATTCCTTCCTTTACGACCACCCTATGTATATGTAGGTTGGAATGTAAAAATGCCAAGTATGTAAAATTAAGCTGCTAATTTCATGGTATGGACTAAAGTTTTTATATCTGCAGTGAAAAATAATATCGTCTGGATATTTATTTATTATCTCTCTGTATATAGATACACTATCATTAGATATTTCAAAAATTCAAACAATATGCAAGGTACATGATTTTTGTGAATTCATATTACATCGATTAGCTCTTATTTGATTTGTTTTTAACAACGGGTACTTTATTACTTACTGACTGTTATCGGGGTAAGGTTTTTTTTACGTTTCTGACATTAGAAATCATTTGCGTAGTAAAGAGAAAGTTTGCTAGATTCTTCAGAAAATCTGATCTTTAACTCCTGTAGAAACCTGTTGGTGATTTTCGTTCATATTTGTGTTTTCGTACTGCAAATAATCTGCCATTTTACATGTTCTTTTTTTTTCCTTGAATTGGTTTCTGCTATTGGAACATAATTATCATTGGAAAAATTGGCAGTTTGTTAAATAGTTTATCAATAACTTCTTCATCAAATGTTAGTATGAGAGATTTTATTGCATTAATACTTGTACAAATGTCTATTTTTTCTGCTTGTAACAAAGGATGAGTTTTTTCTGAGATGCCCAGTAAAAATTCAAAAATAAAAGTTAATAACCCAATAGAACACATATGCATACATTTTTTAAACCTAGTTCTTTACCGGTTCCATCACAATCATCAAAGTATTGTAATGTATCAGGATAAGTGAACGTCAAAGTACGAACAGCCCTAATGTGACTAAACCATCTTGTTGTACTAAATGAACATATTAACTATGTCTTATTCAACCAATGATTTCGAATACCTTTGAAATTTTGGTTATGAATAACCAAAGTTGAAAAAAAGTATGTAGTGGCTGAACTCCATCAAAAAATAATCTGGCTTCTAAAATAGTAGTACAAGAGATACAAACAGATTAAGTTTATGTGCATAACAATGAAGTTATATTGCCTGTGGATGTCCTAATTCTCTAAATTTTGCTTGCATTCCATTCAATCTGCCGTTCATAACACTTGCCCCATCATACGTTTGAGCAACACAAGTTGCAGTTATACCTAAGCTTTAATTCTTTCTTGGATTGTATTAGCTAATCCTTTCACATTTAACTCCTCAACGTGTTCAAACGAAATAAACATTGTAACAAGTAATTAAAGATTTTACATTAAATAAAACACACTTAATAATTTATATTATTACGCTTTGCAAAATTAGATTCTGTCAATTTGGGTTGCCTATCCTAAAGGCACTTGAGTTTAAACATTTCTGATTCTAAAATTATCATAAAGGTTATCCTTTGGACCAATCTCAATCAGACCTGGTTAAAATCTTCACTATAGAATAGCCATTTTTTTGTTAGAGTTAAAAGAGAGAAGTTGCTAAAAGCTTTAGAGTGGTTTTAATTAATTTTACATTAGTCCATTGTATATGGGATTTACACTCTGTTTAGATTGTTATGAAGTTTAAAAGTAATTTGTTTTCGTTAATTGGATTAAAATCATTTCTCTATCTTGAAGCCATAACATATGGGTAAGCATTCTTTTCTTTTGCCGTAATCTAAAATCAATTACATTGTTTTATCTGTTAAAAAAGACCTAAATTAATACCTTCTCTTATCGTAGTTTGGATAATTTCTCTGTATAACGTAATGGTAATTGGCGTATCGATTAGTTTGGGGTACACGTCGTTCGTACATTCTGAAGACCTGTACATCGTAGGACCTTTCATTTAAGAATGGCTGGAATCGCCCAATCCCCTACAGCTACTTGCGTGTTGATATTGTTCGGGACCTAGTAGTAACTTAAATTGAGAAACCGTTATTTAAAGGTTTGAGATCTTTTTTATTTATGCTAACCTGGTAAGCTATGCAAAGAAGGTAACAGAATCCACCAGTAATTCCTTGACGATTCATGCATGTATGCTCGGCTTGAAGTTTGTTGCTCTGTTATCAGGGATGTCAATTACCTATGTAAATAATAGTACGTAGTCTTGATTACATGTAAATATTATTAATATTAGTTAACCATAGTCATAAGTTGAGTTATACGTACTTTCTCAATTGAACTTAAACTTCATTTTCCATATGATATTAAAAATTGCTGTAAAGGGTTATTCGTGATTACTTATAATGATTATTGGGGGTTTTAATAGAATATTTTACTGTGACGAAATTATATTGTTGTGTAGAAACTTACTTTACTGTCACAGGGCCAACTGTTCATTAGTTCAAACGCTAAGATCGATCGCTTTGTGAGATCTTTGGTATAGGGTACGTCGCAAACGCTTGCAATAGGAGCGGTACGACGTGTTCGACTTAGATTAATTACACGGAATTCGGTTAGGTTATGTAGCAATTACCCATTGTAATTTAATTAATTTTGTTGTTAATGCGAATACCCCTAACTTTGTTCACGTTTTTCTTTTTTTAGCATTATTAATTAATTATATTGAATTATTCAAACATTATACGTTTTAAATTAATTTATGATTCTTTTTTCCGACTAGTAAGAATTAGATTCCTGGTTTGGCCCTTTCCAGGGAAAGATAATTTTGTAGCTCCAAACGACCTGGAGCCTACTAAATAAATACGGTTGAGCCTTATCGCCTCCTAAATTTTGTTGGTTTGAGTATTACCCACTCCCGGACTGAGTTGGCTGGACGATTTTATGCTACCGTCCCACAGCGGAGCTGAGTTGTTAAGTTGATTTGTTTCGTAGGATTATGCATTAGTTGTGGTAGCAACATCTCTCTGGGTTGCGTATTATGCAAATAGCTAATGCAAATACTCACCTGTTCTTATATTCCGATTGATTGACTACTTCTTAACCTTGTCGTAAAAACACAAACTTATAAAGTTTACTATTTCATGTTGCGATGAGGTGAGCAATAATGATCGTCTTGAGGAGAATGGCATTCTTGTAAAAAGGGATCACATTTTTCTAAAAAAATTTCCCGGTTTGAAATAGTGAAATCCCCCCGATGTCCCCGATACGATAAGGATTCCTTCCTAATTAACATTAACATTTAGTTATTCTTCTACAAATTTAACCTGTGCATATGTTAGAAAGGTTCCGTTAAAATATACATCTGAAATGTAAAGTAATTGTACCATCTAGTTGATTTTCAACCTGCTAAACTGCAATTCGTAATGTTAGTAGATGTATGGAAATAGTAGGTTATTAATCTGTATATATAAAATTCAAAGTCCTGACTTAATGATATATCAACGCACAGCCTAAACCACTGGTCCTAGAGACATTTAATTTGGAGGGTGTGTTCTTTGTGAAGTGTGGGTATCCAATAAAAAGGTTTTTCGAAATTCCACTCCTAGGAGGGTGGAATGGGGGATTGCATTTTTTTGTGAAACTTTTTATTGTATGGGTTGATTGACTCGAAAATTGGTACATATACTCTTCAATTAAAAGTATAAGCCCCCCTAATTCTGAAGTCACAGAAACGCGCGACTGGTACGGCTAGTTGGTTATAATACGTGTAGTACATATTCAAACATCAATTGCAGTGTCACGTTCCTCAACAGTTCAATAGCTGTCTGTGCTCAGAACAGCGAACACCAAGTTTATCGCTTAAACTGTTAAAAAATAATTACATCGGCCAGTCTCTACCAGCATTGTTATCACGGTCCCGGGTAGAGCGCTTTAGTTATAGAGCTACTCTGTCGAGTAACATATGGTTTCCGCAAGTTGGAAGTAGCACGGACAAGCAACACACCAGCCCCTCAGCGGGTCCTCTCGCCGTTGGACTTGGCTTGTGGTCACCTATTAACCAGAACAACAACAGTAGGAGAATAAGGAAGAAGAAAGCAGAATAAGGAAGACAAGGTGTAACATACAAAAATTCATTTGCGCATAATTCTGTTAATTGCTATAAAATTATCTATTTTGACTTCTTCTCGATATGTGCTATATGTACAAATCGTACAATCAGTGTTGAAAAACATTGCAGTAATTTACATGTCTTCAATGTGTAATTTAACAAAAATCCTGTTAATGTTAATAATTTTTACCAAAAGTAAATAGTTATGACATCTGTCGGCGTCTGGCCAAACTCTGTACTATACAATGGTTGTAAACACCAATACTTTAGGTTAGTTTACTAAATTCTCGTAAGACGGCAAGGTTTAATGTATCAAATAACCAATAAGAAAATCGTTTATTGAACATACGTTGAATAGATCACAAATTCGATTTTGATAACAAAAATTTTCACTTTCTTCTCCGCCATGTTGTAGACGCTACGAAAATTTTGTGATTTCTTTTACACTTTCTAATATACGAAATTGTTTCGGATTCTAGTAAAAGATTTCAAAACAATAGGAATTCCTACCAAATTTTCTAGTCCTGTTGATCGCAAACTTTGCGGATTTTAAACAAAATTTAATAGTGTCCAATAAGGGGTAAGATTACAGTTTTTCTCATTTGGTACTAATTTAAAATCTTCCTCCTTAGGGAACGAAACCCATACAATCTACAAGTATAAAGCTTTAGATTCGAACCTAGCAGGCCCGTTTTTACATTTATCACACGCCTTACAACGTAGTGGTAAGCTCGTAAACTTCTCTTATCTTCGTGCTCACCTACCTTTACTTTTTTTAGCGATTAGATTATCTATCGATTTGGGGAGTTAGAAGGAAAAATTACTCTTCTTACGAACCTACTTTTCTTCGTCTGTAAGATTTACGGTAACTTAAATGGGAAGTTGGATTGACTACTCTAAAACAAACCATTAGACATATCATATCGGGAGTGCTACACCTGCTTTAGTTGCGATCCATCGCTAGAGTAAGAACTCTCTCCATCAAATAAGGTCAGAGAGTTTATCTGTATTATTGTATTTACTACATCCATTACTGCATATGAATTAAGGTATAGAATTCTATTAGGGTTAATAACCGTATAAATGCTTACCTTAATTGTACCTACAAATATGATCAATAACCTCTAGTTAACAGTGGGTTGATTTAATATCGTACTACCTTCTTAAGTCTATACTCTACTATTGGTTTCATTATCTGATTAAGATAGTATTTGCAGCCTTGCTTATTAATTAAAACTACCGTTATTTTTAATGTAAATGCTAGCTGCGCAACAGACGAGTTTCATTATATAAGTATTCGCGTCACAATATAAGAAACTGGATGTGGCTAAATGGTATCATTAAATTCGGATTACATGTGCAGAAATTATTACTTTTACTGTTGAATATTTCTTTTCTCATAAAAGATTTCTTTTTTTTTAATCAAAATTAAACAATGTTAATATAATTTTGTTTGTTTTGTGAGAATATGTTCGACAGTTTTTGAAAAAGTAATCAACGATTACAATTAAATTTACATTTACTACATTACTTTGGTTGTTTTGTTTGGTGTTGTTTTCTTCCTCCGTTTTCTGTTCCTATAATTCCTTGCTCATCAACTGCACCACCGTGTATTCAGGAGTCGGGATAACGGTGCGGGCTGGCGTAGAGGGGCGATTCCTGGCGCCCAAAATTACTATAAACTTTTATTCCCCCTACGCACGATCCGTTCTGAGTAAAACGGCAGTTAAAGAGCTACGGTTGAGTAGTGAACTCTCTCTCTCTCTCTCTCTCTCTGTCTCCTTTAATAATAGACACACCCACGCATCCAGTGCCTCCGGCGAACTGAACCCCGGCATCCTTTAATTTGTTGCCTCTGCCTTATTGGCACGTAACAAAGGGATCAGGTTACCGCAGCGGTAGTACATACGCCAACGATCCGCGACATCGCAGGCAGCGAGTCTTCATCGCCCAACGAAGAATTTCGGCTACAGAAGACGAAGCCAAACAAGACATCGAACGACCGCCCGACCACGCTCACACCAACCGTCAACGATCTCGGGGCCCTTGCAGACACCAAGAGGACCGCCCGGAAGCCATGGAAGCCGTCATTACTAGGGGAGGGTGCCGCCCGTCATCCTTCCTCAGAAGGAGAACTGGGACACCTTCGCTCAAGAATTGGACCGGCTTCACCACAGCGAGAACAATAAGCAATGTATACAGGATATAGCCTGTCACAGCCAAGAACTGTGATATTGATAGGTGTGTTACTCCGCACCATACTTATCAGGAAACGAGTGAGCGTACGATCTACACGAACGCGATATTAATCCCATTTCTTGTTTTAGGATGAAGAAACAAGGACGACCGATCCGTTTCTGCTACTGATGCTTCCAACAGAATAGGACCTAAAGACGATCCGGCAGGTGGAGTACGTGGTTCAGCTTCGTATCTCGATCGAAGACTTGAGGCGGAAATCAGGCAGTACACAGTGTTACCGGTGCCAAATACGCAGAAAATCCACCCGGCCAACTTCCGGGGATGCCCAAAATTCCGACGTCTCTCTCAGCCATAGCGGAAGCAGACCGACGCACCACGCCAACAGCAACAGAGGAGGACACCGCCGACAGCGACACTCCTGTCAACACCGAATCAGCGTACGCCAAACCGACCACAAACGGTAGTGGGAAGGGGTAGTAACGAATGCGGTTAGAGCCACTGTCGAAAAAACGCCCGCTCCCCCCGCTTTAAGATTCAACGCCATTCTAGGCTTCCTCGGAGGCTCAGAATGGGGAAGGCCTACCTGTCATTAGCAAGGTGACAGCGGCACTATCCAAGGCGCAAACTGCGACTAATCCATGGGAATGATCATTCTGTATTTTAAGTTGTATAAGTTGGGAATGATCATCACGCACCATCAGGAAGTGTTTGCCTTTTTGGGTAAGCGCTCCCCGGAACGGCGATGAGAATGGTTGCATCGGATAAGTAAACTAGTATCGACTTTCGATAACTGCTTCCTACCCTAATCATATTTTTTACTTTTCTGTGCCTACTAAAGGTGCAGAAATTCCAATCTACTATTGCACAATAATAGCCCCACTATCCTTGTGCCCGCTGTAACGACTAATCTTATACGTTTTTCTTTTAATTATAGACATCATAGACAGTACCACATACGCCAGACAACGAGGCAGTCCACAAACCACCAACTCTAATAGATACAACGCCCACACGACGTCTCTTTTTGGAAACCAACAAACTACACAACACGATGTCAACAAGCATACCAAACAACCCAAAAACTACAGAGGATGAAGACTCCTGAGCATTTCACAACCAACATAACACGATACTTTGTATATTTTATTTACTTACTAGTGTACTTTGTATTTATTATCTATATGTAGTGTTAAATATCTAATAAGTTTACTAAACTTTGTTGAATTGAATCTCTCAACTGTCGCTGTTGGAATTTTTGCAGGAAATGGATATTTTCATAGGTAGCAAAATATGTTTTATGTTATATGTTACAAGAAAAGTCCCACTCCTTGGCTTGATGGAAATGGAACACATTGCTGTTCGTAAAGTTGAGTTTCCAAAGCCCTATCTTACGAACATAAATTCAGATCGACCCTCTAAAATTGTTTATTTTAGGTGAAGTATAGAGATTTAAAAATCATTGTATATACATGGTGCTGATCCGACCACTCGGTAATAGCATTTTACATGTAAAATCACACTTATGCAATTTCCCGCTCCCCTAATTGGTTTACAGCAAAAACATAAGAGATCAAAGTTTTTTAAAATTAAAAATTCTATATGGTAGATCAATTTTTTGTTCTCAAAATAGTACTTGAAAAAAGAAAACGAAGAAATAAGTTAGTAATAATTAAAAAAACACAATTGCCGTGATATTAAAACAAAACGTTACGTTATCAACAACTGTCAGTTTTGACGTTCTGTAAAATTAATAATGTCTTATACAATTGTTGAAAAAATCTATTTCTGAAGTGATTTTACTCCGGTAGTAGTGTACCTGAAGATCGAAACTTGTTTGCTGGTTTATATCCCGATCGGCCGATACCCGATGTCAACAATTCACAACGTGATTTCAAACCAAGAAAAATATGGATCCGTTTTTAAACCGTGCAAGCCTTGTTTAAAGCCTACTTTAAATGTAGCCGGCGAAGAAGAGATTGTGCAAGATAATGTGAACGTTATTGCGGCGGCCGTTGCAAATCTCCGAATTAGTATTCGGCAATACAACCGCCTTCAAAATTTTAAAGAGGAACAAATTTAAATCGTTCAAGTTCTCAGACCACCAGGAGATTATTGAGCCAGACAGGTATTCCAGAATGGTTTTCTGCGAAACAGTAATGGAAATGGCCAATGTAGATAGGTATTTCATCAACAATATTTGTTTTTCTGACGAATCGAACTTCACCGTTAATGGAGAGCCAAATGTGCAAAATTATCGCTATTGGAATACGGATAACCCCTGATTTGATGATCGATAAACATTCCCAATATCTACAGTCAGTCAACGTGTGGTTAGGAATATACGGATCTAATATTATAGGCTCCTTCTTCATTGATGGACACTTAAACAGCGAAAAATACCTTGAGCTGCTTCAAACGGAGATTGGCCCGGCCATAGACGATATCGCAGGAGAAAATGTGGTATGGTTCCAACAGGATGGTTGTCCTGCGCATTTTACAAGAGACGTCCCTGCTTATTTAACTGAATGTTATCCAAATACCTGGATTGGACGAGGCGGATCGGTGAATTGCCCAGCTCGTTCACCAGATCTATCACCAAATGATTTCTTTCTGTGGGGTCATTTAAAATCAAAAATTTATGGTGTTAGACATGCAAACATTGAGATTTTGAAAACTAAAATTTCCGAGGAATTTATCGAACCGGCAACTTAGATGATGATAGACTTGGTCAGTGTTTAGCCGTTAATTGAGGTCTCTTTGAGCATTTAATTTGATTTTATTAATAATTTCTGTTAATGAATTCGTGTTAATGTTTGGTTATTCTTCTCTTGATTCTCATTATTTTAAACCATTGAAATATTAATTGTTAATGTATATCATTTTTATTGTTATTACTTATTGTTAAATTTTATTGAAATAATTATTAATAAGTGTGGATTTATTTAATTCTTTGCTAACTTGTCTTCTGTACTATTAAAAACGTCAAACTTGACAGTTGTTGGTATCGCTGCATTTTGTTTTAATATCATGGCAATAGTGTTTTTTTTTTAAATTATTACTAATTTAATTCTTCGTTTTCTTTTTTCAAGTACTATTTTGAGAATAAAAAACTGATCTATTGTATAGCATTTTTAATTCTGAAAAACTTTGAACTCTTTACATTTTACTCTAAACCAATTGGGGAGCACGAAATTGCATATGTGTGATTTTACATGTAAATGCTATATATATATATATATATATATATATATATATATATATATATATATATATATATATATATATAATAATATATATATATATATATATATATATATATATATATATATATATATATATAATGATATTATGGACAATACCAGTTGTCACCATACTACACAGAAATAAAACTCCAAATTACTCTACAATGAAAAATGAAATAAAACAGTGGCCTCAAGATAACAATGATATTAGCAGTCAATTATTAAAATAACGTCGAACTGTTGAAGTTATGTAAACATAAATGATTTATTTTAGGAATAAATCACGTAAAGCTTCTGTAACTGATGTTACTTTTCAAAGATATGGGGATACTATGTTGAGATTGCCCTCATATGAGTGCATTTTCAATGCAATTAAACATATTAGGGGCATCGAAAAACCCTTTTAAGAAAGATAAGAATAAAGGTGGGTCTAGTTTCAATTACACTTCTAGTCTGCATTTTTCAGCGGTAGCCTTTGTTTGCAGTTCGTACTCTCGTTGTACAAACGCGTATGATGGGTTGTCTATAAACGCCACATGTTCGTGTTGTGTATGAGTCGCTATATTAACGTAGTTAAAACAAGCTTCTCACTTGAAATGTTTGATTTAATATCTGAACGTTAGTTAATAGTAATAATTCAATGATAATAGATAATTTAATAGAACAAAAAAAATAAATTAATCATATAGAATGTTTATCCAAAAGAACAATTCAGTATTAAATAAATACTATTTACACACTGTCACATCAAGTGCGCATCATATGAGATTTGTTTCCTAATTGCTGTAGATAAATTAAGACTTTGCCTTCAGTTTGTGCTTCAAAAATGGTAACAAATGACATGGAAATTGTTAATCGCGCGACTTTTTGTAAATGTAAAAGTTGGAGAAAATTTCATTATTTTTAAATTTTGATAATTTCCTAAGGAAAGAGTTGCTTATTATTTAGCTTTTTACCTATTTACTAATTTTTTAATTTTTTAGCATAAGTTTCGTTTTTGTTCCATTTTTTAACAATTTATTTTTTGGTTCCATGCTAGAATTTAAGCAAACCTATATAAACATTTTTTTTTGTGCGAAACGTTCCTTTTAAATGTATTTTTGCTATTAAATATTGTTTTGAATATATTTTCTACACTAAAAAACATAATAATAAAACTTAGTACAAATTTGGTTTGTTTATTAAATAATTACGAATGTGTAGTGTGGTAGCAGGGTTTTTTCTTAGTAGTCTATTATTGTCATACTCACAGAAATGTAATTTTGCTATTTTACTTGCTACTGTGCCACATTTGTCCTGATCAATGAGGATTAACCAAGAATAGACCTATTTGTTTACCTATGTGTCCCAACATAATCGCAAATTGCCAGAAGATGGCGGCCACCATAGTTGACATCTTATTTTACTAAATAAATAGAGAGGAGAGAGGGAAAAGGGAGAGAGGGAGAGAGGGAAGCGAGGGAGAAAGGGAGAGAGGGAGAGAGGGAGACAGGGAGAGAGGGAGAGAGGGAGAGAGGAAGAGAGGGAGAGAGGGAGAGAGGGAGAGAGGGACAGAGGGACAGAGGGACAGAGGGACAGAGGGAGAGAGGGAGAGAGGGAGAGAGGGAGAGAGGGAGAGAGGGGAAGAGGGAGAGAGGGAGTGACAAAAAGACGGAGAGATGGAGAGGGAGATACTACTTACATTGATCTTTTCGGGGAGTATTTGAAAATTTTATAACAGAAGAGCCTTTGAGGTTACGTTATTACTACTTGTGACTGTTCGAAAAGGGTTCATTGTCATTTTAAAGTTCAAATGTCAGCTCCACTGTCTGTCAAGATTGTGACAGATGAAATGAATGTCCAATGTATTTATCGGCATTGGGAATATTTAAATACTTGGCAATCTGTCGAGGAATCTGAGCAAATGTGTTAATGCTAATAGGATTACAGGTACATTTACACTCATTGTAGAAGAAAAGAAAGTTTTCAATCTTCACATGCTTCGGTCTTAAACTCATGTACTTCTTAATGTGGCCAGTATAATTTACTCTACTGTCATCGTTTAATATGGTAAAACCCTGGGTCTATGTGTTTTGGTATCTCTAATATAAACCAGAAAGGCAGAACCTTTTTGTTTAATATCCCCAACACACAAATAGTACAATTATATGCGTCTGCACTGCCAAACACACCAAATATTGCAACTACCTAAAATGTAATCATATTTGTTAAGAATAATCTTAAAAGTAAAAATTTACCTTTATAATAAGTATTTGTCGTTGGGTGCTTCAAAAAAAAAATTAAGTAAGTGCTCTTTTGATATGTACCAAACAGAACAGTTTTTCAAGAATGCCGAAAGTTTTGAAAACTTGCTGATGTTCACATCCTTTTTGAGACGTAACATACATTTTAACCTTCCGTCGGGCGCAACTAATCTGTGAGATGAAGTCACGAGTTTTTTTTGCACCAATCAGCGAGATCGGAAGGGAGTGTAGTGAGTCTCCTAGTAGCTTCCTGTCTCCCCCCCACTTACAAAAGATCGTTTGCGGTTTTTCTCCAGTACTTCGCTGAGTGTCGTGAGGGGTAATTAATCTCTCAGATGAATTGCGCCCGATCGTGTAAGTATTTTTGATTTTCGAATTTCACTTTTTTTGTTTATATTTCCTTTTTTAAAGTTTTTTAAAGTTCTAGTCCCTAATTTAGTGATATTGACCTTTATTTACTGCAAGATACAAATAGTAATCTGTCAGATTATTGCGCCCGATCGTGTAATAGGATTTTTTTTTTTATTTTTCTGAAAGGAATGGCTTCTTTATCAAAGCCATCTACTACCCCAATGGCTTCAACATCAAAACAACCTCCTCCTCGAAAGTTTGATCTGCGGAACTCTGCAGACTTGGCGGAAATCCATCTTATTTTGTGGGATGAAGACGAAATAGTGGCTAATGAGAACAATGGAGATGACCAGTCCGACACTGATACTGAAGAAAATGCAGAAGAAAGAGAAGAAGATTCTAATACTGACCAAGACGGTGAGAGCTCTGATGAAGACGAAACGGCTGGTCAAGAATTTAATGTAGGTAAGAATGAAACTAAATGTTTTGTTGCGATTACCTGGCCCCACTGGAAATGCTCGGAATGCAAGGTCCCCAAATGAATGCTGGAATAATCTTTTTTCGAATGACGTAATTGAATTGATTGTATACAAATATATACATTGAGAAAATAAAAGAAAACTATTCAAGAGAAAGGGATGAAAAACTTACTGATTTGATTGAATTTCGCAGTTTTATTGGTTTGCTCTGTCTTGCAGGCGTTCTAAGGAGCAATAGACAGTCGTTAGAAGAGTTATGGGGTGAAGATGGTTTTGGTGCACAAGTTTTTCATTTGGTAATGAACTTGAAAAGGTTCAAGTTCCGTATGAAGTGTACTCGCTTGGATGACGTAAATACGCGAGATCAGAGAAAACAATGCGATAAACTAGCAGCAGTTCGCGAAATTTTTCACCTGTTTGTAACGAACTGTCAAAAGAGTTACTCATCTGGAAAAGATGTTACTGTAGATGAAAAGCTAGAGGGGTTTCGTGGGAGATGCTCATTTATAAGGGACATCCCACCAAAACCCAATAAGTATGGTATCAAGATTTATGCTGCCGTTGAGGCCAAAATGTTCTACACACATAACTTAGAGATGTATGCAGGCAAACAGCCAGAAGGTCCCTTTGCGATAAGCAATAAGCCGCAAGACGTGGTCATGAGAATTGTTCAATTGTTGTGTGGACGTAACATAACGTGCGACAACTGGTTCAACAGTTACGAATTAGTGCAGGCTCTCAAAGCAAAAAAGTTGTCATTGTTGGGAAGCTTGCGAAAAAACAAACGCCAGCTCCCTCCTGAATTTGTGAACACAAAATCTAGGGCTGTAAATAGTAGTCATTTCGGTTTTACAAAGAACTGCTCACTTGTGTCATTTGTGCCGAAAAAATGGAGAAATGTGCTTCTAATTTCAAGCATGCACGATGACGATCAACTTGATGCAGTCACACGAAAATCACAAATGATTTTGGATTATAACGCCACGAAATCTGGAGTCGATGTAGTTGACAAATTGTGCGATACCTATAATGTACCAAGACATGTACGAAGACTGCCAATGGTGGTTTTCTTTGCACTACTAAATATAGCAGGTATTAATGCAGAAGTGATATATGTCTTCATCCCGATTCAAACAACAGCAGAAGGCGAGGTTCTTTGAAAGCTCTATGCAACGAGCTGGGTTTGGAACAACTCCAAATAAGGAGCATTCAAACAAGGGGAATGCCTATTCAACTACAAAACGAACTACGTGAGTTCCAGCCTGCCTCACGACATCAAGATAGAGGACGAGGTGTTCCAAATGTCGTCAAATGAAAAAAGTTCGCTATTCAAAATATAAATGTCTGAAATGTAATGTTGAAGTAGGATTCTGTTTGCCAAAATGATATGTGAAAAATGTTATTATTCAGCTTTCATAGCTCATTATTTCATTATTTTTATTTTTTGATTTTTATGATTATGTCGATTTGCTTTATAAAGTTAAAGTGAATTTTGAGTTATGTTCTTGAGAAAAGTTTTTTTTGGAACACTTTGATGATTTGTCCAAATTTGTAAATGAAAACTGCAAAGAAATATTAAAACGTTATCTGAAAGCATAAATAAACGCAAATATAAGTGAAAAGTTAAGTTTGAAAACGTTTTCCTTTATCTACACTCAACAATTGCAATAAATGTATACATTAATCTGTCAGATGAATTGCGCCCGATCGTGTTAGGATTTGCATTGCGCCCGACGGAAGGTTAATCTGGAGTACATGCACCATAATGAAGACGATTTTTAGTTTTTCGACTAATAAAATAATACAAAGGATGATTACCTTTAATAAATTATGTAATGAACTTACCTGATCAAGGAAATACGCAAGCAAAACTTTCTCTGTAACAGTTTTTGTATTATTCTTGCGCATCCACTCAATAAATCTGTCGAACTCTTTCTTATAAATGATTTCGGACTTTTTAGGTATAAGACTTAACTCAGCTTCTTCTGTTTTTTAAGGATTCTTCATCAACGTCTGAATCCATTTTTGCAAAATTTACAGAAAATAAATGACACTTATAATGAAAAACTATGGCAACTATAATAAGACCGTTCATGAACTCCTGTGAAATGATATTTTTTTTGTAACGATCTGAAATTATTATTTGATTTAAATTGTGTCTCAAAGTGGCTAGTTCGACGACAAAATAGCATATGAAATTCGTTTATAATGCAGGATTATGGCATTCGTTTCCATTATTGCTTTCGCTCCGCCCAAGAAATAATGAAACTCCTGCCATAATATACTATTTGAATATAATGATATATTTTATAAGAAAATGTGCTGACATTTTTTAATAAAATTTAATTTTACATTTTCTTTATAAAGTTTTTTTATATTAAAGTTATACTTTACCTATGACCATAGACACTGTGCCAAAAAAGTCTGGACTACTTAATATTTTCATTTTTATCAGGTATTGTAGATGATGCTTAAACACGTTGGTTTTTTTATTTTAGTCGTTGTTTTTTGTTGTTCGTTTCATGTATACATAGAGATCTAAAAACTAGTAATCTTCATTTCTTCAAATGGGCTACTTTGTATATTATTAAATCTTTAGATTTTTGATCAATTTTATTTCAAACAATTTTACAAAATTATGTCTCACAACTTTCATGATCATACACGATATAATTCGTTCTATTTACTACTACGTTGGTTTAATTAACATTAGAAACATTATAATAATTATTTATGGTTACTGTACAATTATCACGTATATTAGAAGTATCTCGATTTGTCGATTCATATGACATTGTAATATTTTCATTTGTTAATATAGTCAAACTGTGCGTTTTGTTTACGAAAACTGTGCGATTGGTTTACCGTGCGTAATGACGAATTTACTGAGGCTGTGTGTCGTGTGTTTTCGCCCATTTCCTACAGTGGTCGTAGGTAAACTGATATGTTAATTTGGGAAAATCATATCCGCCCAAAATTCAGAATGGGTAAATGGCTTATGGAAATAAGGTAAAAATTTAGACATTCGGTAAATACACAACAGTTGTGTGAATTAAACTCTTTGTAACGGTCTGCCGTTTGAAACTTCACCTAGAAATACTTTAATTTTGTTCCAGAATATCATACTGGGTCAAATAACCCAAGTGAACCGCATGTCGTTTCGTTTTCAGCTGCTACTGAACCTGAAGTTTTAACCTCGTTCTTGGTAGCTTGGGTGAATTCACAGAAAAAAGTCATTTTAGATTACAAGTTGAGGTGAACAAACAGATGTTTTGAACATAGTGAAACCGCATACATCGTTTTCAGCTACTTATAGGTCTGAAGATTCGTACTTATTCTTGGGGGCAAGTCACGGAACAACATTTTTTGTTCTTATCGAAAAATGTATCAACGTATCTCCCTACCCTGTGAAAGGGTGGGTGCGTGCATGTGCGTGTGCGTGTGCGTGTGCGTGAGCGTGTGCGTGTGCGTGTGCGTGTGCGTTTGCGTATGCATGTGGGTGTACGTGTCTGTGTGAGTCTATGGAAGTCTGTGCCTGTGCCTGTGTCTCTTTCTGTGTCTGTGTCTGTGTCTGTGTCTGTGTCAGTGTCAGTGTCTGTGTCTGTGTCTGTGTCTGTGTCTGTGTCTGTGTCTGTGTCTGTGTCTGTGTCTGTGTCTGTGTCTGTGTCTGTGTCTGTGTCTGTGTCTGTGTCTGTGTCTGTGTCTGTGTCTGTGTCTTTGTCTTTGTCTTTGTGTCTGTGTCTGTGTCTGTGTCTGTGTCTGTGTCTGTGTCTGTGTCTGTGTCTGTGTCTGTGTCTGTGTCTGTGTCTGTGTCTGTGTCTGTGTCTGTGTCTGTGTCTGTGTCTGTGTCTGTGTCTGTGTCTGTGTCTGTGTCTGTGCCTGTGTCTGTGTCTGTGTCTGTGTCTGTGTCTGTGTCTGCGTCTGCGTCTGCGCCTGCGTCTGCGTCTGCATCTGCATCTGCGTCTGCGTCTGCGTCTGCGTCTGCGTCTGCGTCTGCGTCTGCGTCTGCGTCTGCGTCTGCGTCTGCGTTTGAGTCTGCGTCTGCATCTGCGTCTGAGTCTGCGTCTGCATCTGCGTCTGCGTCTGCGGTTGCGGTTGCGTCTGCGTCTGCGTCTGCGTCTGCGTCTGCGTCTGCGTCTGCGTCTGCGTCTGCGTCTGCGTCTGCGTCTGCGTCTGCGCCTGCGTCTGCGTCTACGTCTGCGTCTGCGTCTGCGTCTGCGTCTGTGTCTGTGTCTGTGTCTGTGTGTCTGTGTCCGTGCCTGTTGCTGTGTCTGTCTGTCTGTGTCTACGTCTGTGTCTGTGTCTGTCTCTGTGTCCGTGTCCGTGTCCGTGTCCGTGTCCGTGTCCGTGTCCGTGTCCGTGTCCGTGTCCGTGTCCGTGTCCGTGTCCGTGTCCGTGTCCGTGTCCGCGTCAGTGTCCATGTCCGTGTCCGTGTCCGTGTCTGTGTCTGTGCCTACTTCTGTATCTGTGTCCGAGTCCGTGTCCGTGTCCGTGTCCGTGTCCGTGTCCGTGTCCGTGTCCGTGTCCGTGTCCGTCTCCGCGTCCTTGTCCGTGTTCTTGTTCGTGTCCGTGTCCGTGTCCGTGTCCGTGTCCGTGTCCGTGTTTGTGCCTGCGTCTGTACGTGTGTGTGTGTGTTTGTGTGTGTGAATGTGTGTGTGTGTGTGTGTGTGTGTGTGTGTATGTGGGTGCGTGCGTGCGTACGTGCGTGCGTGTGTGTGTATGGATATATGTTAGTATCCACGATAACTCCAGAAGCAAAACAACTACGTATTTAAAATTTTGTATTTAAACTTGTTTTCATTTGGCTTAGAGGTGTTTAGACTTTGGGAAAATTTCAGTGGCGGCAAGAGCAGGTTTATTATGGGCAGTTTTTTGTTTTTATCAAATATTTCTGAAACAGCTGCATATTTCAAAGATATAAAAAGACCTAGATATAGACCTTAAGCATATCGATTAATAATGTTCTATGTAATTTTTTGATATGACGCGTAATTTAGCAGCAAAAAAATATAAGTGTTAGTTCAAATTTTTTTATTATCTGACTTAACACTTAGTTTTATAAGAAAAAGTGTAGACGCATATTTTAAAGAAAATTTAATTTTACTTAGCTTTCCTTTATAAAGTTTTTTAATATAACGCAAGGTAAGTCAAAAAATTAATTAAATATAAATGAAACTGGTTATACTGCATTATTGGTATCTTATAGAAGCGGGTGGCTTTGGAATTTTTTTTAAGTTAACATGTATATATTAACATCCATCTGGCATGAAGTTTTAAACGTCATTCTAACAGATAATTTTTTGTTTTTACAATGTTGCCTGTTTTCGTTATAAACGTATAAAAAGAGGTTGCATAGTTGTCCTAAACAAATTATAATTCAGCGTCTAGATGTATTAACCTCTGCTAGACTTGAAGTTTTAAACATCTGTTTGACATTATTGATTATTGTTTCTGTTTTTGCAATGTTGCATATTTTCGTAATTAACTGATTATTACAAAAGAGGTTGCATAATTACCCTAAAAAAAAGTTGGAAGGTCGTGTTGTGTTCCACACCCGGTATTTTATAGTTTAATTTGTCATTCATTGTATAAATAATTACAAACAAAAAAAGGCATTCTCCACCCATTTCATTGTGAAGATCAGATGCAACAAATAATAATAATAATAACTTTCCCTAGCTTCTGTTATATTATTACTGATTGAGAATATAATTGAATAAGTATATACAAATCAAATCTGTCTGCTTTAAGTAATAAGTACAATAAATAATTATAAAACAAATAGGCATCAAAATTTTGAAATGAAAATGTCTTTAATTTGTTCACTTTTCTACCTAATTATATTGATCTCCTTAATGATATTCTAATCAACGACGGATAATTGCTTAATTAGCATTCGTACTACTGCAAAAATTATGTTATATAGTTTCAAAAGTACTTAATTATTCTTACATTAAGTATACCTCTACACAGGTGAGTGTACTTACAATATCATTTCGTTTTATTACTTTATTAGTTCACATATCTTATAACAAAGATGAATATTTGCAATTTAAGAGTAGAATGTTCTTTTAATATTGATTTGGAAGTACATGGTTTAATTTATTCCAGGTTTTTGTATTGAAAGCTATTTAACATATCAAAAAGCACCCGTTGCTAATAATAAACATGGCACAGATGGTTAGCGCGGTATTCTAGCAAAGTACAGGTCGTAGGTTCAAATCCTACTCGAGGCAAACTTTTTATTTATGTTTTTAATACAATTAATAGTAGATTTATTAAATTATTTCTTTTATTATTACCTTAACAAAAGGCAACGATACTAATAGCATACATCCGATGGATTTTCTTGTGAAGATGTAGATGTTGCGCACAAATTATGGATTCGTCCAAGTCAAGGTATTACTATAGACCGTCCAAACCATTGTACAAAGAGACAAGGTATGCCTATAAGAGAACACAAATTTATCAAGTTCGCGCCGATCACGTATTTATCCCAATGACGTTAAAGAATTACCGCCAAGTTTGAAAGCGTCATACGTTTCATACAATATATTATTTTTACTTACCTTTGTTTTGTAATTAACTATTAGAAAATTCATTCCATTGTATTTTTTGTCGTTTTTCTTCCGCAGTTCTAATCATTAAAATATTTGGATCCGAAACTGTTGCATAAGTAATATTTAGTTGGGTATATTTTACTGCGTTTAATGCAAAACGAGATTCAAAGCGATAAACACTGTTATTAGTAGACGTTTTTAAGTGTTAACTTTAAATGGCAAATCTTTATTGAATTAACCGGTTCATTTTATATTAAAGGTAAGTAAAACATACTTGTTATCAACATTCGTTGAACACGATCATACTTGTGGAATACAATTAGCTTTAAAATTCGTAAAATAGCCCCCATCTTTAAAAAAGTCTCCGTACTGCATAGGTTGAACAAATATTTATAACATCCATCTCTTTGAATATAAATATATTCAAAGATAAAAGTCATACACTATTATTAAGTGGTAGGACTACACAAACGCCCATTATTTTATTGAGTGGCAGAGCGCGGTTATCCCAACGACGGGCGAACAGATGTCCATAGGCATACCTTGTCTGTTGTACCATGGTCCAAATCTCCAAGTACAGTATGGGGCTTATGGGAAGGCAATGCATGCTTTGTTACAAGCTAAATACTCACTAGAGCATTCATCCCGTAAAGGCAATTTATGCCACGGCATAGCTCAGTGGTGTGGGCGGGGTTATTACATAACTGTTGTAAGAGGGCACTCGTCACAACTCCAAGAACGTCAAATTCGGGAAAAAATTGTCAAAAGGCGCCACCTGTTAGATACATCTAAATCTTAGATTGGCTTAACAGGAAACCAACACGTTCACTCAAAAATAAACCCCTCTACTATTAAAAATTCTATTCTAAAAATATCTATGCGAAGTTCTAAGCTTTGTATTAGAGTTACAAAATTGCGAAAATAAAACTCAAAACTACCTAAAATCTCGATAAACCTCAAGGTAAAAATTATTATCTCAAATAACCAAAAATAAAAAAATAGACAAGGAATTTACACATACACAATTGTATAGTGAATAATTAAAGCACAAAATACATACGTACAATTACAATAAATTGCATATAAAGAGAAATAAACAGACTGAATTAAAGGCAAAAAAACCATTAAAACAAAACCTTGCAAGGGTAAGGTGTAAATAAGTATGGTCTATCACGCCACGTTTGTCCACACCTTACTACCTCTACACAATTATTAATAAAAAGTCAATTCACGTCATACTAGAAATGAGGAGGAAACGGTACTTTCTGAAGCAGACTCCTTTTATTTTAACAGATTTCAATTTAATGAGTCTGCGTGCGTAATTAAATAGATACTTCTTGCAAGGCAATGATGGATTTTCAATAGGTTACACAGGCTTGTTGAATTGTTTGCTGCGAGGTTAAATTACATTAAAATACCTACTTACATTTGAATATAATTCTTCAACCACTTACTCACCAATATTTAACGGTTTAAGATACACCGTTTAAACACACGACGATAACGATTATTTATAGATATATTGTTTACACGCCCGCTTATTAAAACCCGAATATTTAGTTTAGTATTTATAGCCAGAACGGTTTACAGTGAGGGTTTTAAATTAAACAATCGGATCGATCCAGCTGAATCAAAACGCCACTGCCGGTTTTACTCCCCAGATTCACCACCGTTTTTGAAAGTTATAAAAAAAACAAGAAATATTACGTGGGAACATTTTCAAAATTCATTTCTATAAGAAGTATTAATTTTAAAATATGCATTCCTCCCTAACAAACCTTATCGGTATCGAATTTCCTAGTACCAAACTAAGATGTCTTTTGATTTGAGGTATGTTCCGATGTAATTAATTATTAAACTAATGACGTTTCACACCAAGAATGTGCGTATAAAAATTTTCAACGATTCGTTACGTTCCTTCGGTAAAGGCAGATTCAAACGGGCACCTGTTTTCTACCCTAACATGTTTTTCTATTTCTTTTCAACCCTTACTCAAATATCAGTTTCATACATTCAAATATTTCTTACATAAAATAAAATATCCCGAAAAACCCAAAACTGATCAAAATTTTTGGTAATAATTAAAACATGTCTGCATTGCCCAACGTCCAGCGTTGACCCTCACAAGCTAAATAAAAAAGCAAATAGCAAAAGCAAAATAAATTATTGCACGCTGGTTCTATGAAAAGATCTTCTTGAAACTTCAGTCTTGTTGTTTTAACTCAACCGAAAAATAAAGTAATCAAATATAATTACACAAAACGCATACCAGCCAGATGTCTACCACTGCCATTAAAATAAGAAGATGAATAGGTAGTCATGCATAAACTTTCAAGCAACAGCAAAAAAAAGTAGGTAATTTAATATTGCTACCACGAGCAAAGATTAAAAGCATAAGCTTAAACCCATAATGAGTCACAATACAAGAATTATAAACTATGTGAATGAAGGCCGCATTACTCACAAACTCATTAATATCTAATAGCTTCCTTGTTATGATAACGTTTGTTATAAAGCACATTAAAGCTTACGTTTGTATTTATAAAGTAAGAAACACAAAGCACAAATCAACAATTCGACTACATTAGCAAGTATTAAAGTGTAACATGGATGGCCCTGTATAAAGAATTTAACCTGACAGAAACACAAAGTTCAAGTATAGGTAAGTAACAAACTTAGAGCTATGTGGGTATGATGCCACAGCTGTTTATAGTAGAATTAGTGTTCTAAATACTAACAGTTAATTAATACACAATTGCACAATGTACAATCGAAGCCAATTAAATAATGTCCAAAAGAGAGCACCTGTGTGAGCATTATATTTGTTAATTCTTACTAATTCCAGTAAAATTTTTAGGTGCACAATCTTGTTAAGTGATTATTTATTTCTCCAGTGTTCCGTCACGAATTAAACAAAATAAAGACTCACCGGCAAGTTGTTTGTGTCAGGTATGTATATCCAAGCGTCTTACTATTTCAAACTTGGTGCTTTTAGAGAGGATCCAAAGTTGATCATAGAGCAAACCCTTTGAGTTATATTTGAGCTAGGGCTACTCGCAAGTCCCCGTTTCAATGAACAACGTACAGCCTAATGATCAGTTTCAGCACAACACCCAGAAGAATCGGAGATACGGAAAAAATCAAAACGAAAAACCTATAAAAATCAAAGTCTCTGTTACGAGTCGAATAATAATTGTAAAATATGTATGTATCTAAGTAACGAAGCCGGACATTAGGACGCCGTCGATAGGGCGCGACCAAAAGGGCGCGACCGTTAGAGCGCGAGGATACTTGGGCACGGGAAAATGGGCGCTAGGACATAAAGGCACAAGGACAGTAGGGCGCGGGACAAATGGGCGCGGGACAAATGGGCGCAGGGACAAAGTATACAACACAAACATGACTTGGATAACGTAATTGATCAGTTATCGCATATTTTGACAATCAAACTGGAACCGTTGCTTCAACGCTTTGAAGACACATATGTGGGACTCCTAAATCGTCGTGGCAATGTAAGGCAACCGGCAATTTTTGGTCCAGAGCTGTGGTCAGTGTATGATCATGTCCTGACTAACATGGAAAGAACTAATAATTATGAGGAAGTAGCGCACAGACGCTTACAGACCGAACTTTAAATTAATCACCCAACAATTTGGAAGCTGATTGCCACTCTAAACACTATTCGGTGTGGTAAATATGTGTTTTAGGAACAATTAATTGCCGGTTACGATCCACCAATGAAAAAACTAAAGTATGTGCAAGGATATGCGCGTATAATAACACTTGTAGATGACTATCTCAATAGGAACATTCTCGAGTTTTTATATTTCATAATATTTGTGAATAAAACTATTTTTACTTTACTGATGATGGTTTTATTAAGTATGTGCCTACTTTTTTTATTGTTGTGTTGAAGATCATATATTATAGCACTTACAGTTTGCGTCTGAACAACGAAAAATCAACAAGTTTTGTTTGTCTGGCGCCCTACTGTCCTCGCGCCCTTATGTCGTCGCGCCCATTTGTCCCGTACCAACTGTTCTCGCGATCTAACGATCGCGCCCTATCGGCGGTGTCCTATTGTCCTACGCCGATCTGAGTAACATCCTGAAGGGTGTAGTAAATGTTAAGGAGAACGTGGCCTTGATTTTGTCACATATTTGTCATTAATTTCGAAATTATAACTTATTTGTTAGTACCGTACATCTGAAATATAGTACAAATTCATGCAATTGAATTTGATAACACATAAATTTTCGGAAAGTTTTGGATTGTAACGTTTCTCTTTACGCATTTACAGTTCTGTTCTCGAAACGAAATATAAGTTTTGCTGTTTATTAAATTAAGATGGAAATTTAAAATTAAAATGTGACTTGCGTATTGGTATAAATAGTTAGTGAAACCCCTATTTACTAATTTGTTGGAGAATTGAGTAGTTCTTGTGCAAATAATTGTTCTCGTTATTTTAAATTTTGGTGGATTTTGTTAAATGGATTTGAAATTTTGCATCATGTAAAAAATTATTAAGTATAAAATTATTACGTTGTATAGTACATCTTTTGTGAATTTAAATTGTAGCCGTCAAACTGTCACCTTTCCTTTTCGATGACATTTGGTCTTAAACAAAGAGTTTAGCTTTTATATACGAGGCGTTAAGGTCTAGCGTCGTTATGAAAACTTCAATTTACAAGATATCGGTTACATTGATAACATCCGCCGGTTACGAAATGTTATTTGAGTGATGCAATTTTTCCGACGGCTTTCGAGTTTAGATCATGTTGACATGTATTTGAAAAATTTAAGTAATCTCTTTATGATTGGTTAATTAACATAGAAGGAGGATGATATTGAACATGCCGAGAAATCAATGTAGCTTAAGGCAGTCTTGTTAGGGGGTGCCGTATTGGCAGTGCTCTTGTTAGCGGCGCTCCTGCACACACGAAGATTTGTTGGTTTGGAGGTAGTGAACTATTCACGCCCCATTTCGGGAAGCTTAGGGAAGTATAATCTTTCCGTTACCCTTAACTTGGTAGATAATTTAGTGACTTCTTTCCTCAGCAAATAGGACGTAAATAGTTCACTTGTATATAATTAGAGTAAAGTTAATTAGTAACATGGAAGCATAAATATTAGTGTAACGTACAACCAATTGTAAAATCAATCAAAACGCATGGGGAGGGAAGCATTCACGAGTTGGATGATACTTTTAACATCGAGCGTAGTTTCAACTTCGATTATATTGCCGAGGCCGCCGTAGTGGCCATTCTCTGGATTTCCACCAGGGATATGTATAACAAAGGGGCTGAACCAGATTAAGGTTGGCATTTCTGTGAATTTTTTTTGGCTGTGGTTGGCAACTTTTAATAAATTCTTGTGTGTATTTTATTTTTTTTTTGTTGTATGTACAAGCGGTTGAATACGCTGTCTTTTGAGATTAACTTCTAGTATTTTATCGTTTAAATTTGAATGCAAGAGTATTCATCCGTATTATAATCCAAATTTATCTGAGTGGTTTTTTTTAATTTGTTATACTGGCGAATTTATATCGAAATTGTATGTGACGAATGCGTTAGGAGAACGCAATTCATTTGTTAAAATCATTTGTTATTTTGGCATATGAATCAGATTTACAACAATTTTAGTAAAAGCCGACACTGAAAAAAGGTACACTGGGTGATTTTAATTTGAATTGAATGATTTGATTAATGTAACAATTGTGTTGACATCTCGATGGTGTTTTTTTATTATTCATAATACGTATCTTTAGGTTAATGTACCTATTGTGTTTTTTTTATGTAAATCCACTTATTACATGACATATTTACGCACATTTTAAGCTTTTGTTGTATGAGATTGAATCATTAAATTACCGTCATTATTTTTGTGTTTATTGGAAGTAAAATAATTACTTTCAAAAGCTAAATAATTGGTTATTTGAATTATATCGTAACTTTTAAAGGTTGTCGAGTTAATGCATCGTATTAATTTCTTGAATTTGAGCATATTTGACGGCGAATTGATTTAATTATAACCGGTTGTAAATTGATTTGAAGTGATTTCTTTTCTTGGAAGAATAATTTTATGGAATATCAGATTTATTAAGTAAAGTAGAGTAACAACAGAATCATCGTATTTTGATCAGATGAAACGAAGTAAGTAAGATAAAACACCACAGGACATCTGAATGTATATAATAACAGAGGAAACAAAGAAACAGGAAAGATAAAATAAAAATGGTTATAAGATAAAGCAATATTTACATACCGAAATCAAAAACTATACAGGATCATTTTTCATACAGGAAAGCACAAATTATACAACAACATTATTTATACAAAAGGACAAAAATTATACAGAATAAATTATGAAAGTAGTACAATTAAAAAATTATGAATATCGATGTAGAGGAAATAGAAAAATATTTAGAGAAGGAGCAAAAGCAATAAACGAAAAAATAGACATAAAACGAGCTAGGGTACAAGAACACATAAAAGTAACCTTAAAAAACCATCCATTCATGAAACAAAATTACAAATACTAGATAGGAACATGGGGAAGAACAACTTAGTAATTTACGGAATTGAATTAGATGACAGAGATACGTACTCGGAAATAGAAACAAAAATAGTAAACCTAGTAAATGATAAAATGGAGCTGAACATAAGAAAAGAAGATATCGATTTTATTAAAAACATAGAAGAAGACTTTCCCAAGGAAGTTTTAGAACAAAGGAAACTCATGAAACCAACACTAATAGAAGCTAAAAAAGAAGGCAAAGTAACCTATATTAAATATTATACATTAATAATTAAAAACAAAATAACACCAAAAAATAAAGTATAACAAAAATACAGAGGACGACAAAATAAACGAAATGCCACAGGAAAACGAAGAGGACTATGAAATAAACCAGGAAATAGAGATATATGAAGAAGAGGAAGATCCACAAAAGAAGTATAAGGGAAAAACACACACCAAAACAGAAAACAACGGAGGGACGTCCAAAACACACAGATCAAATCTCAGCCCGGAGGGCTCAGATGACAACTCGAACAAAAAAGGAAACCAAACAAAAATATTTAGAACCTCGTCCTCCAGTCAAGTAAAGCCTAAAATGGTACAAACACTATTTACTGCAATGGAGGACGGAAGGAAAGGACAAAATAAATAAATCACAGATTTAAAGACAAAACAATAGCAATCAATGAAAGTATATAACACTAAGACGGAAGATGCAGTAGAAAAGGCAAATGAGTAAGAAAAAAACAAACATAAAAATAATATACAAATTAAACAAAAAACTACACCAAATAAGACCCACATAATAATAGGAACACGGAATATAACGACAATAAACGAAAAAGAAGAAACACTAAAAGCAAGCTGAAGAACAAAAAATACAAATCATTGTACTAAGTGAAACAAAGAAACAAGGTATAGGAAACAAATTTCTAAAAAAAGAGTACACGCTATCTTATTCAGGAGACACAGTAGGAACCAAAGCAACAGAAGGAGTTGGAGTGATAGTATCAAATGAAGTGAATAAAAGAATAATAAATTAGAACCCAGTAAATCCAAGAATAGAACTAGAAACAATAATAACCATAATCCAAACGTATGAACTGGTACAAGGGACAGATAAGAAAACAATGTAAAATATTACCACAAATTGCAAGAACCACTGGACAAATGATGAGAAACAAATGAAAACATTTTAATAATAGGAGATTAAAACGCTAGAGTCGGAAGCGATACAACTAGCGGACTGGAAAGCATTGGAAAATATGGAGAGAAAGAAAAGTATAGTAATGGAGATAAAATGCTACAGTTTAGTATAGAAAACGATCTTAAAATAGGAAACACTCTCTATGAACAAGAAATAGAGTACACATTTGAAGCATTCGCAAGAAATGCAAGAAGTCTAATATAGTATATAGTATATACAAAACAAATGGATGAACTAATACAGAATGTAAGTATTATCAAAGAAGCAGAACTAAGCACACAAGACAAGCCAGTGATAGCAGAGATAAAAGCATAAAACAACCAAAAATAGAAGATAAAAACAGCTATAGAGTAATAAATATAAGAAAGTTGCAAGAAAATGCAATAAGAGATGAATATCAAGTCAAATTGCAAAGGAAATTAAAGGAAAGAGAAAGCAGAAAAGACGATATGGACATAAACGAATTATTTGACACACTCAAGACAATAATATTGAAAAAGGCAAAAGTACGTGGGGAAAAGACAGTGCTACCAAATACGAAAAGAGCTAGATGGTGGAATGAGGAAGTGAAACAAAAGATAAATAACAAGAAGAAAGCTTTTAAAAATCCTTGCAAACTAATAAAAAGAAGACAATGATGAATATATAAAATGGAGAAATGAAGAAAATGAAGAAATAAATAAATCAAAAAGCAAGAGTTGGGAAGAATTTGGAACGCACGAAGAAGAGTAGAACATTCTGGAATACGATAAAGGCATTAAGAACAAAGAGAAATAAAAACATTAAATTTGTAAAAGACCACGAGTGAAAATTAAGCTGTGATAAACAAGGAAAAGTGGAAGTGTGGAAATGATATTATGAAAATAAATTTTGAGAAAACCACAAGAAGCAACAGGAGGTGAAGAAGAAGAAAGAAGACAAGAGGAAATAACATACGAAGAAATAAATGATCCAATTAAAGAAATAAAAACTCGGAAAGATGATAAAATGAGGAGGAGAGAAACTAAAAGAATGGATGACACTAATAAGGAACAAAGCTTGGAGGGAAAACCAAATTCCAAAAGACTGGGAAAGAAACTGAATACTACCTATCTATAAGAAAGGTAATCAAAACAACTTCGAAAATTACAGAGCGGTAGCACTAAGAATTCATAGTAAAATATTGGAAAAAACACATTGAAAAGAGATAGGAAATCAAATAGAAGACGAAAAAGGAGGAATTAAAGTAGCCAGGCAGACAACAGACCACACAGGAGTAATACAGAAATTAATTAAAGACAAAATATAAGCAAATTCAACATTGTTTCTAACGTTCATAGATATTAAGGCTGCTTTTGAAGCTGTATAAAGAGAGAGGATCTGAAACTGTTTAAAGTAACTAGGAACGACACCCAAGCTAATAAATGCTATAAAAAGTATGTATGAAAATGTAGAAGGAATAGTACAAATAGATGGAGTAACATTGGAACAATTTAAAATATGAACTGGTTCATTGAGTCCCCTGCTCTTCATTTCATGTATGGTCAGAATAATGAAAAATTGTATGACAAAAACCCCAATAACAACTATAAGTTATAGAAATCTAAAACCAGTAAATATAGAAACCTTACTTTACGCTGATAGTGATGACATAGTGCTTATACCAGACAAAGGTATAAAAATGCAAAAACTAAAGGACATATGGACAATAGAAATAGAAAAATCAGGAATGAAAGAAAATAAATTAAAGTAAAAAAAATTATGCAAATTAACAGAAACAAAAAGAAAAGTAATAACGATCTCAGATGCAAAGGAAGTAAGCTGGAAGCCGTGACATCATTTGAATATTTAGGATCAACTATTAGCAGCGATGGGAAGATAGATATGAAGAGATCAAATAAAATAAAGAAGTTAACCAATACCTACTACATGATCAATAACACAATATTCAAAAAATTGGAAATAATACTACCCACACAATCAAAACACAAAAGAAGATTAGCTGCTATCGAAATGAAATATTTAAGAAAGGTAAAAGGAGTTACAAAACTAGACAGACAGAAGAACGAAACAATCTATAACGAATTAAAGCTGGAAACGGTATGGGCGAAGGTGGAAAAGAAACAACTAGCGTGGTATGCTCATATAATCCGAGTGGACCCCAACAGGAAAACAAAACTGTATCTACAAACTAAAACAACGGAAACAAGAACACCAGGTCGGCCAAGGAAAACAATTCAGAATGTTATAGAATACATAGTAGCGAAACATGAGAAGACACCTTAAGAAATACAGGAAATAGCAGTAGATCGTAAGAGATGGGGGAGATGGACAGAAGAACAATACGCGCCGCTGTAAAGGCATAAGGGATACAGGAAAGAAGAAGAAGAAGTAAATAAGGTATACAAAACTCTTAGCCAATACCTTATTTACCAATTGGCCCCGAATTCAAGATGGACTTGCTGATGTATAGTACCCAACGTTTTCTCTCGATAAATATTTTTTCCACGATCTCTCTATTATACATCCAGTATATTATTTTGTAAAAAGTCAACAAGAGGAAATAATATAATTATTGGCCTCATTTTTATTCATTTCACGTGTTAAGTGTAGCTTCTGTTCTACCAGTTTTCTTTTTTGCACAAGACATGACCATTTTGAGTACGTTAAAAAAAATAGTGCGATTATCAAAAGTTCCGAATTGAGTATTATAACGGTTACGGGCTTATTCCTTTTTTTTTGTGAAGGAACATCAAGAAAAAATAATGGGTGCTACATTTAAACATATTTGTAAATATGACATACTGCTCGATCACTTCAAAAATATGTCCTACGGGTGGATATTAAATTAGAATTAACATGGTGTAGACAATACATTTCTTCATCCAAATCTGAGATAATGACTTCTACAGGATGCTGTCAGTAGCGTAAAAACAGCGACAGTAAAACGTGATTAGAAACTAATACACAATTCTTTTTGCCGTGTTAAAGTACTTTTTAAAAGCCGGAAATTAAATATTTGCATTTCATTTAAGTTACAAGAAAAAATGAGAAGATTAATAGCAGTATTTAATTAAACCGTCAAATCTTACGAATTGGCAATCAATTTCAAGTTGACCTTGAAATTAAAAGTAATGATATATAATTAAAATATTTTTTTTCTACTTTCGATTAGTATAAATGTAATGAATTATTTAAGAAAAAAGCCGCAAGCGTTTAGTGTCAGATTCATTAAAGATCTACCGACATACTTCTTGTGGCGATATATAAAAAGTAACCAGTTCATAAATTTGAGTCCACAAATAATTTTCACTTTTTTAAACTCCGTTATTAAATGATTAAATTAAGATGTTCATACATTTGAATTTGGTTGTAATTGTGAAGAAATCCGGATACATTAAACTAAAAATTTTCCATTCTAAATTATAGGAAAGAAATTGAAAGTTTTACGTTTTATTGTATTTACATGAAAATACACTTAAACTACAAACTAAATCGCATATGAAGAAGATTTAGGATCTAGTAGGACGTATCATTTTTTATTCGCAATCATATTGTAATCTGTCAATTCCATCACATGACAACATGTTGGGAACTAGATTATTATTGAAACTAGCCGATAATAATGAAACTATCCTTATCCCTTGCTCTAATAACGTTGTATCCGGATCTAGAAGAGCCCGACATGCACCACCGTGACCTCTTTTTTCAACAAGACGGAGCGCCGCCACACTACGCTTTCCCTGTTGGCGCTTGTTTGAATGAAGTTTTTCCAAATCGTTGGATAGGTAGAAAGGGACAATTGAGTTGCCAGCCAAATCGCCAGATTTAAATACTCTAGATTACTCCTTGTGCTGATAAGAATAAGGTATACGTGCCGCGGCTGGCCAATCTAGAAGATTTAAAAGCACAAATTCGCCAAGAAATTAGAAACATTACCGCATATGTCATCGACAACGTTTAAAAATGATTTGTTAATCGCCTTGACTATTGTCAGATTGTTAACGGTGCTCAATTCGAACATTTAATTTAATAATGGAATCATTTTACAACTAAATTAGTTCTAACGCCAGAAAATTTTCTGTGTTTTAAAATATAGTTTATTTAAAAAATCATTTGAATATTTCTTATTAAAAAATGATACATGGTACGCATTTAGGCACGATTTTTTCTTCCAAATTTAAAAAAAAATCTATGCTTGGTTCATCCTGTATAAATGAAACACCCTGTATAACCTAAAATAAATTAGTTCTCCTATTTCATCAAATAAGGGAGGTATCGCCTTGTATTAGCATCATCCATATGTACCTTGTCATAAGTATGTACCCTTTCTAATTCTGCAATAAAAAAATGGGGGTTTACCAAGCAATCGCGATCATCAACAGGACTGTCATAAACTTTAGATTTGACATATCCCCAAAGGAAAAAATCAATAGGCGTTAAGTCGTGTGATCTAGGGGGCCAGGGGAGAAGGGAATTACGAGAAATGCCAGGCATCTTCGGCAGAGTTCGCAATTCAATTTTAAAACGATGTCAAGCCTGTATCGATGCGGAAGGGCGGCAATTTGAACGTTTATTATAAAAAATAATAAATTTAGTTTTTTGGATACAATATTCAATTTATTATTAAAAAATGTTATTGTTCGTATCTTGTTGTGTTTAATTCTTAATCTTTGATCTGTAATAGAAAAATTACAACTGTTAATTTTTTTTCTAAATTGCAAAATTGCATGGACCGGTAACAAAACGAAATACTTCTAAAATATCTCTGCAAATAAGCTTCTAATCAAAATTTTTCAAGTCATTTCTTTTTATAAATTAAATTTAAAATTAAAAAAGACTTTTAGAATTGAAAAAACGCAGTGGCGTAAAAGATAGGGAGGAAAAAGTAGCGCCAACCCTGAATATCAATGCCACTGGAAGACATCTACAAAACCTGAAATAGCCAAATTAAGGATCTTTATTTTATTATAAGTTTTGTTATGAACGAATAAGTTAAAGGTAAATATGTAATTAAAAATTATTATTAATTCTATTAAATACATAAATAAAAAGTTTACCTCGAGTAGGATTTGAATCTACGACCTGTTCTTTGCTAGAGTACCGCGCTACAAACTGCGCTATCGAAGTACAAGCCCCAATCGATGTAAATTTTGTGTTTATGTATGTAGAACTGATGTAAATTCTAAATTTAATGATATAACAATCAAATTACTTATATTAATGGAATGCGAGCCTGCAATATCGCAAAGATTCACACATATCAAAGCAACTTGACCAATACTAATTTATTATAAGTTTTGTTATGAACGAATAAGTTCAAAGGTAAATATTTAATTAAAAATTATTATTAATTTTATTAAATACATAAATAGAATGTTTACGTCGAGTAGGATTTGAACCATTAATATAAGTAATTTGATTGTTATCTCATTAAATTTAGCATTTACATCAGTTCTACATACATATAGACATCGATTGGGGCGTGTACTTCGATAGCGCAGTTGGTAGCGCGATACTCCAGCAAGGTACAGGTCGTAGGTTCAAATCCTACTCGAGGTAAACTTTTTATTTATGTATTTAATAAAATTAATAATAATTTTTAAGGATCTTTATTGTTCACGCCAAGTTTCATCAAAACCGGTTTTAATTTGCACAAGTTATCAAAAACCGTAATATTCCTTTACACTTTGACACCCTGTATCCTTTAAACGAAAAGTCACTTGAGTTGAAATTTATTTTTTCAACTTATATTTAAAAGAGGGACGGCCGCTTTAAGTTCTGCCCAATATCACTGAAACACCCTGTAATAATGAATATTTTGTAAATTGTTTTTGGGAATATGTTTGTCTATGTTAAGATAAAAAACGATCAATTTTTTAGCCATATTACTCTAGCTGTTTTTGCGTTAACCTCTTTCAAAAACATTTACGATTACGTAGCCTTGAAATCCTTTGTAACTATAGTTGTTATTTCAGACGTGTAAAACACATTACAAAAAGTTTCTTTAATTGAATCACGATGCCTCGAGTGCGAAGACGCCAAAATTTACGGCAGTTAATCGAGTTTGATAGGGGTCGAATTGTGGGTTTACGAGCGGCTGGTTTGTCTATGAGAGATATAGCCGATAGAACGCAACGAAGTTTAAACACTGTGGCAGTCTGTGTTCGAGCATGGAACCAAGAGGGCCATACACGAAGAGCGAGAGAAACAGGACTCTTTTCATACCGTCCCCATTTTGTGCTACCACTGACTCCTGGGTACCCACGTGATCGTTTAGCGTGGTATAGAGAACGCTCAAATTGGGACCAGATTTTGTTTGGGCATGCATGACGGTCGTTTAAAGGTGAGAAGACGGCGTGGTGAAAGAGAAGATTCCCAATTTTCTGTGGAAAGGCATGTCCACCACACAGTTGGAGTTATGGTACGGGGGGGGGGGGCATTGCTATTGGCTAAGTAAGTCACCTTTCGTCCTCATTAGAGATAACATGGCCGTTGCACCAGATAGATCGTAGGACCCTATATTGTACCTTATGTTCAGACCATCACCAACAGCACATTCCCACAAGAGAAGGCACGACCTCATGTTACTAGGACCTTTTTGGCTAATTTTGAAGCCAATCAAGTTGATTTGTTGCCTTGGGTACCGAGATCACCCTATCTTTCACCCGTCGAGCACGTCTGGGATATTATGGGAAGATTACTCCCCCCCCACCCCCCAACAAACACTAGTGGCTCTGCAGCATGAGTTACAGATAACATGGGACGAGATACATCAGGAGGAAATCGATCACATGATTAGAAGTATGCCCATACGTGTTAAAGAGTGCATAATACATCGCGGTGGCGCAACACATTTATTAAGTTTTTTTGAAAAAGTTAAAAGTTTAATTTTTATCAAATTTTGATCGCTTACTAGTCTAACTCGAATACACTTGTATACCAAAAATTGTTCAAATAAATTGATTATTACTGGGTGTTCTTCTTTCTAGGTATATATATATATATATATATATATATATATATATACATATGTGTGTGTGTATATTAGTGGAGTTGATCGGCCTATTTCCACAGCTTATGCTTTTTGAGCGCGACGTTTCGGAAGCGGAGTCTGCTTCCGTCATCAGGTTTAGTCCTGAGAAGGACTGTTTTCGCACTTGAGTCGAATTCATACGTTATATATAATTTTTTCCCAAGCATTTGACTACTCTCAGATTCGCAGTTGGTACATTTCACTTACTTGTCTAACACCTTTAGCGCTGAGCCACTGAGTAATCCAATATATATGTTTAAGAACATATATATTAAACTTCTTGCGCAGGTGTACTGCGGTTAAGCTCTTAGCGCATTATTGGAATTAATATGGGCTTCATTTCTACACTAGCTTGGCTTATTGGATTTTCTACTAGTACGATTCTTTGAGTTTTCGACTAGTTGTGTTCTCGTCCTTCGCCAGTATCTGTATGTTATCCCATTGGATGCGGTGGTCTTAGTTCCAAACATGTTTAGCGATTCTTGATCTTTCTGTTGCGCCCTTGCGGACGTTGTTCTTATGTTCCTGCGTTCTCACTTTGAGTGGTCTACTGCTCTTTTCTATGTATGCTCTGCCGCATTCGCATGGTTGGTTATATACGCAATTCTTGGAATTCTGATCTTCATTGTATGGTTTGGTTTTGGTTAGTGTTCTGCTCGATTTGAAGGCAGTGCGTATCCTGTATTTGCTGCCTATCCTTCGTATTTTGTCTGAGGAACCTTGTATATATGCTATTATCGCTGTATATTTAGGTTCTTCTTTTTCGGTTACCCTTTCCCTGTTTAGGTTAGATGTTAAATCGAGGTATCCATTTTCTTTGAGTGTTCTAGCGATATTTTCTCTTTCGTTGTTCAGGTCCTCTTGTTTTGAGCATATTGTTTTGCTCTATCGTACAAGCATTTTGCCATATATATATATATATATATATATATATATATATATATATATATGTGTGTGTGTGTGTGTGTGTGTGTGTGTGTGTGTGTACGTGTGTGTGTATGTGTGTGTGTGTGTGAGTGTGTGTGTGTGTGTGTGTGTGTGTGTGTGTGTGTGTGTGTGTGTCTGTATGTGTGTGTGGTTATGCGTGTGCGCGTCCATACGTTTGTGGGTGTGTGTGTGTCTGTATGTGTGTGTGGTTATGCGTGTGCGCGTCCGTACGTTTGTGGGTACGTGTGTGCGTGTGTCCGTGTGGATGTATGCATCTACGATAACTACAGAAGAACAACACGTACCTATCGCTTGATGTGAGAAAATAGAAAAGGTATAACAGTTTCTTTTTAAATAAAAGGTGCTCATACTCATCAGATACATTTTGTATGCTGTTGCATATTTAAATAGCGCTTCAAAGACAATTTCAAAAATATAGGGCAATAGGGGTCTGTGATTTTTTGTTTCTCTGTGAAAAAGTAATTTCAAAAGCGTTTAAAATAGATTATATAGAACCTAGAAACTTTTATGTGGCGCCAAAAAAATTGTAATTTAGCCAGCTGCTGTCCTCAAATTTTAAAAGCTATCAATAAAAGATCAGTGTTGCGAACAATTGCGCATTTTAGATTTTCTCCATATTTTTAAATGCAACACCCTATATATGAACACACCTTCAAATAGAGCATTTTAAGAGGCATCTGTTCACTGTTTAAGTGCTACACGTAATTTATTTTGGTAAATCTAGAATATTACAATACATAAAAATGGCATTTCCTTAGCAACAAGAAAGCTTCTATTTTTCAAAAGTAGGCTTTTGTTAAAATTAAATTACTAAGCTTACTCAATTTTCTCAAATATTGCAAACTCATGAAATTTAGAGCAAAAAATATGTATGGCCGAATCGCTTAAAAAAAAATAATAAGTCTGCTGGCGAGCCGTCACTTCCATTAAAAGTTTCCCGACAGCACGATTCTAACCTGAAAACAATTTGTTTCGAAAAAGGTTTTCCAGTAGGGAAACGAATAAGATGAAGACATGTTCTTACTGAGAACACTCAATTGAAAATATCACCCCACTTTAACGAAAATCCGATTTAATATTGATAAATCGGGAAATTAGAGATCTTATTTTTCAAAATATATTGAAACAGGTGCTTCCATATTTACTGCCGCAGGCATTTTCAACCGAAAGGATACCTGTTTTTGGAGTGATGAAAATAAATAGAAGAAGAGATGGTGTGGTATATCGACAAACTTCAAAATATGTTTTCAAGGCAATATGAATTCCGAAAGGTACATACAATTACTGCAAAATGATATAATAGGAATGATGGATAGTGAAATTCCCCTTGCTTACAGGCCAAATTTGATTTGGCAACATGATGTTGCACCCTACCATCTAGAGGTTGATGCAGAAAATTTTTTGTGCAGAGAATTCGCAGAGTGAATTGGAGAACATGGTATTATTTCGTGGCCTGCAAAAAATCCCGACTTAACCCTAATGGATTTATTTTTCTGGGGTACTATCTGCTATCTGAGAGCCATTCCACGATTACTGAGGAACTCAGAGGCAAAATGAGAGAGGTTATCCAATTGTTGAAGAAAACAAATTATGTCTCAAACGCCATTAATAGCATGGAACTGCGTTATACCACGTGAATCGCTCAAATGGATAGGAATACAGAACAATTATTAACAGCTAAGCTATTATAAGTTGAATAAAGTTGATTTTTTGGCTTTGATTTTTCAGTTTATGTTCACAATACATTTTAGAAGTTTAGAATCACATTTACGTAATGTATATAATAGTGTACATATTTTTTGTTGCAACGTTGTCTAAAAAACACATGGCATTTTTTCAACATAATTGATTAGCATCTCTTAACTGTTAATAACAGATCATATCACCGTAAAGCTCTCGAAATGCTCTATTCGAAGATGTGTTCCTATATAAGATGTTGCATTTAAAAAGATGGAGAGAAACTACAATTCTCAAATATTAGCAAGACTGATTTTTTATTGATCTTTTAAAATTTGAGAGCACCGATTGGTAGAGGACTAAATTACAATTATTTTGGCGGCTTGTAAAAGTTACTATGTCCAATAGAGTCAATTCCACTTGTATACTTTTTGACAGACACACTTATAAGTCAGAAACAAAAAATCGCATACCCTTCCTGCCAAGTCTGCCGTAGCCCTACATATTTTGATAAAAATCATGTAGTAGATAAGGTATTATTAATCAAACCTGTTAGTAATAAGCACGAACTTGATTATTATGAAAGTTTAGAGATCTTCAAAAACAAACAAATTCTAATGAATAATGACGATCAAGGACCTTTAGGCTACTCAGAACTCATTAAAATTTCATAACTTTCACTTTCACTTTCACCAGATAAGCAATGAAGCGTCTCCCTGATGGTGTATACACCGTGTCCAAGATAAGGATGCCCACTATGGGGACCTCGGAAACGGTAAGAGATGGAAGGTCGGTTAAATAGAACAAAAGTTACGCATTTGAGAGGATGTATTTATGGTCTTTGTAGAACTCGAATATCTCTTTTAGTTTTCGAGATATTTTAAAAAAATTTAATTTTCTGATTACCGTTTTTATTTTTTCTGACCTTATTTGAAGAGCTATCAAGAAAAGAAGGGCACATTTTCATTGCCACTTTTCTAACTCTACTTAATGCTGTTATTCAATTTTTGATACAACGTTTCGTTTGTTAGCAACCATCATCAACTTATTTTTTTTAAATACACGAAAAAATTATTTTTGCCATATTTAAATTTTCTCCTTGATTCTGAATTCAACGATATATCAGACTTTATATTTTTGATACGTTTCGGATGAGAAAATTCATGTTCAATGTAAAACATCGAAAACGTACTAGAAATATTAGAAAACTGTAAAATTATTGTAAAATAATTTTTTCTCATTTTCTAATGCCTGTTGCGAGTAAAATAATTTACAAGTATGTATTTAGTGAAAATGCTATTAATTAAACAGTTAAAATACATCTTCCGTCGTACTGATGCATTTGATAAAAATAAGTTGGCTTTGCATTTTGTTTACCTACCTGTCATAATTGATTGTTGTCCGTATTACGTTTGTTTGATGGTCTTTGAGTTAATTACATTTTGTGTTTACCTAAAAACAATATGGTAGGAGTACATTTTTCAAATAATGAAAAATTCGATATACTGACGTGTTACATTTTGTGTCAACGTAATTGTTCTGAAGCCGAAATAATGAATTTAAACAAATATCCAGAAAGGCGCCAAACTCACAAAAGAACTTTTCGCACATTAATCTAAAAGAATATGGTGCGTTCAAAAAACCTGTAAAATCTCGCAAAAAACCTTGCAATGAAGAAAAAGCCAATACTGTTTTATTAGCTGTAGCGGAAAATCCAGGGGTTTCTACTAGGAAAATTGAAGAGGCAAGTGGCAAAGCCCATTCCACAGCTCATGATCTTCTAAATAAGGAGAAAGTACATCCATATAAATTTAGAATTTGCCAAGGACTTCGACCAGGCAACCCAGAAAGGCGTAGAATATTTTGCGAATGGTATACACGTCAATCTCAAGACAATGAATATTTTACGAATAAAATAATATGGCCCGATGAACGTATGGTTAATAATAATGGAATTTTTAATCGTATAAATGCTCATTATTGGGCAAGAGTAAATCCACGTCTGTACAAAACGGCCAAACACCAACACCGTTTCAGATTTAACATGTGGGCTGCAGTCCTTAAATTCTGAACGTTACCAAATTTTACTGTAAAATGAATTAGAGATAGCTTTGAATGATTTACCTTTCCAAGAAGTTGAAGGTTGTTGGTTTATGCAGGACGGTGCACCAGCACATAATTCCAGAGTTGTCAGTTAGATTTCCAGAAAGATGTATTGGCAGTCATGCAAATGTACTGTGGCCAGCCCGTTCTACAAATTTTGGATTTTTTTCATTGGGGATACATTAAAAATTACATTTATGGAAACGATATTGAAAACGAAGAAATTTTACAAAGATTAGTTCTCGAAGCGTTTGCTATTATTACTCCTCAAATGCTGACGAATGTTTTAGATGCTACAGTAAGAAGATGCTATTTATGTTTAGAGAATAACGGGAATCTTTTTGAGCATCTTTTGAGAGTTTATTAACCTTTAAAATAAATTTGTTTTTTATTTGTCTATCATTTAAAATTACAAAACATAATTTTATAATAATTTTACGGTTTTCTAATGTTTCTAGTATTAGTTTTAACTGTACGTTTTCGATGTTTTACATTGAATATGAATTTTCTCATCCGAAACGTATCAAAAATATAAAGTGTGATATATCGTTGAATTTAGAATCAAGGAAAGAATTTAAATATGGCAAAAATTTTTTCGTGTATTTAAAAAAATAAAATTGATGATGGTTGCTAACAAACGAAACGTTGTATAAAAAATTGAATAAAGGCATTAAAGTAGAGCTAGAAAAGTGGCAATGAAAATGTGCTCTTCTTTTCTTGATAGCTCTTAAATAAGGTCAGAAAAAAATAAAAACGAAAATCAGAAAATTCAATTTTTTTCAAATATCTCAAAAACTAAAAGAGATATTCGAGTTCTGCAAAGACCATAAATACATCCTCTTAAATGCGTAACTTTTGTTCCATTTAACCGACCTTCCATCTCTTACCGTTTCCGAGATCCCCATAGTGGGCATCCTTATCTTGGACACGGTGTATATTAGAAATTTCTTCAGTTCGTCGTAGTCGACGGCTTATGATGATAGCTTAACTAATGAAACGCGTTCGGTGTTTTTTATTTTTGTGTGGCATGTGGGTGTATTTTGCTTGTTCCTAAGGTAGAATTTAAGTGTTTGCTCAAATATATGCAATATCCGAATAACAGTCAACCTCATACGAAAACTTGTTAATATACCTTTTAAGAAAACCTAATTCTACATAACTTTCCTCAAGTTCCTGAATAAACATCCAAACATGTCTAAAAATCTATTAAATATGGTTGAAAATGCATAAACTGTGTTATCAATGTTTTTATAGCATATAAAGATATTTATAAACGTCCATCTGACATACATAGATCATTTTACTGTTTTTACAATGTTGCCTATTTTCGTTATAAACGCATTACAAAACGAGGTTGCATATTATGTAAAAAATTATTATTATTATTTCCATTCCTTTTATTTCCGCTTTGCAGGTTGGAAGGTCGTGTATTGTTCTACACCAGATATTTTGGGTCAAGCACTCAATGAAACATTATAAGGGTATGGGTAGCAATTAGTTTTGTTCGGTGTGTAACGTTTGATGGAATTGAAATACGAGTCTGAAATTTACACAACGAAGCTTGAAATGACCAGATCCTTCCATAAACATACGAGATATAGACAAAAAGTCTCTAATCAAGTTCACCAGTATCTTAGGACCAACACGAGATACGAAAAATTTTGTAAGAAAAACTTGTACAAAATAATAAACAGTCCTTTTTAACTTATGGTTCATATGAATAGCAAAACTAAAAACTCTTATAGCCTAATTCTCCGTGGTAATATTTAAACTCCAATTTTACCTGGGTAGGGCCGAGGCAAAATAGATCTCCCCGATGACCAAGAACTAAATTATGTGCCACTTAAGCGTTGGTCATCATTTGGGCGGATGTCTCCAAAAACCATGTCGATACACCAAATTCGTTACGTACGCAGCAAGCTGAATTTTATCGATGACCAATAGCTAAATTATATGCCTCATAAGTGTTTATGCAAAATTTTGCCCAAGATGTATATTTATACACCGCTGGGGTGACGGCAAAATAAATTACCTCAATCACTAAAATGTAAATTATATCAACGATAAGTGTTGGTTAACATTTGGAGCCAATTCATATTTACGCACCAATTTCAGTGTGCGCGCAGTAAAATTAATTGTTTCGATGACAAGAGCTCAGTTCTGTGACTGGCAAGTGTTTGAATTTAGGCCAAATTTGTCCCAACTACTGTATTTATACACCGATTTCGCTGTGATGTCGGTAAGATGTACTATCTCGATAGTTAAGAAACATATTCTGTGACCCGTGAGAGTTGGTGATTATTTGGGCTAAATTTGGCACAAACACTGTATTGGTACACCTATTTCGGTACGGACACGGCAAAAGAATTTCACGAGAAACAAAAACTAAATTCCTCGACCCAGGCGGGTTTTCAGCATTTGGGTCTAATTTGACTAAAAAAACTATGTTAATATAATAATTGTATAATATTAAACCCATTGATTATCTTTTCTATCGCGGTAACAAAGGTAAATTGGGTTAAATCCTCAGGTTTTAGTCTCAGGAATTTGTTCTAGTATTTTGTACAGACCTTTCAGAGATACCCTGTATGTGTGTGTGGCAAATGTAACGTCCGTTTTGTATTTTTGGTTTGGCAAGCACTTTTTTAACATCCATTGTTCAGTGATGAAAGTAGCAAAGTGGTATGAAATGGGTTTTGTTGGTACTGACATTCAGTTTTAAAAGGCCTTATTAATTCTTATAAAAAATGGGCAGAAACAGGTTCAGTTTATAATTTCAAAATTTACACCATTGTGTATGGCACGATTGTTGTGGTGACCCTTACGTGTTATATCATTTTATATAACAAAACTTACATATTCTTATTTCACTTTTTTCCAAAAATAATAATTTTTTCTTCAAATTTGAATAAATATTTGTACATATTTAAATTGCAAGGTTAGAGTAATCTAATGTACAGGGTGTCTCTAAAAGGTGCGGAAAAAGCGCTACCACAAATTCCTGAGGCTAAAATATGACGATCTAACCCGACTTACCTCAGTCTAAAAGTGATTGATTTCGGAGATACCAAGTATCAAAAGTTCAATTTGGATTTCGTTTTTTCATAAATAATTTTTGTAAGAATCGGTGTATTGTCACAATATTCGGCTAGGGGGTGGAAAATTAAAATCTACTGTCATTTTAATGTGGTGGTAATGCGGTGTTTTGCATACATTTAAAACGAAATAACTTTTTTGAGCCACAATGTATCTAACTTCTTATTCTCCAACGTCTTTCAACTAAAAAAGGTATATCTGGTAACAGCTGATTTGAGCAACCGTTTCAGGAATATCTGGATTTGAAGAATTCATTTCGTGTATGCCTGCAATTCAACACAATATGAAGAGAAGGCGTTTCAATAAAATAACTGTCACTAAAAAGTGCTTTCAAATCGAATCTAAAAAAATAGTCATACTTAACAGCTCATCCACACATTTTGTTCATAATAGCATGAATTACGGCCTATCTTTTGGTAGGTGAAGTTGATGAAATTCGTGAAAGGCCTCTCATGTGAGCTGTGTTCTTTTGTTGATTCTCTTGATACATTGTTGCTTTTTTGTCGGTGTTTATGTTTTAAATTGCGAATAGTACTGGAATATCGTGAAACAGAATTAGTAAGTGCCGGTGAATTATCAAACAATTTGCAAATTTATTTTCGTCATGGCCGTACAGTATACCAACGAAGAAATGACCGATATGTTATTGGTATTTATATAATGCCAAGGAAATGGTTGAGAATCTTGTAGGGTATACAGTGAAATATTTCCCAATCGAAGATTACCAAACCATAAAACCTTCGCGGCAGTTGAAAGACGTCTTCGTGAAATGGGTAGGTTTGCGCCTGTTTCTCTTAATTATGGTCGTGCACGTAGGGTAAGAACTCCGGAGGTCGAGGAAGATATAAATCGGATTGAAGAAAGTCCAAAACTCAGCAGCAGAAGACTGGGCTTACAGCTAGGGTAAACAAAGATATTGTTAATAGGGTAACCAGAGAACAAATACTGGATCCATTTATGCATTTCATGTTCAACGGGTACAAGATCTTTTACCCCATGATTTTGAAGCACACCTAGGTTCTGCCATCTATTCAAGAATAAAGAAATCAGGATAGAAACTTTACACGAAACATTTTATTCACAAATGGAGCCACTTTCACGAGGAGTGACATAACTAACTTGCACAATGAACATGTCTATGCTGAAGAAAATCCTCATGCGACTAAAGTTGCCCATTGCCAGCATGAGTTTAAGGTCAATGTGTGGGTAGGAATCATTGACACTTTCATAATTGGTCATGCCATTTTACCATCTCGACTAAATGGCGCAAATTATTTCGAACACCTGCAAAACAAATTACCAGACTTATTAGATCCCCTATCCTTGCAACTTAGATGGGGAATGTGGTTTATGCACGACGGTGCGCCTTCACATTTACGTTAAACGTACGTAATTATTTTAACGAACAGCATCCAACTAGATGGATAGGTAGAGGCAATGATGCCCCGCAAATTGGCCAGCACGGCCCCCTGACATGACACCGATGGATTACTTCTTGTGTGGAAAAGTGAAAACCATTGTGTATTCTACGCCAGTACATACAGAAGATGAATTAAGGAAACTAGTATTGACACTTTGAGAAATGATGACAAAATACTGCAGAGAGTCCAATTTAATTTTTTTACGGAGTATTATTAATCTTTGTACACACGAAAATGGAGGTCATTTTGAACATTTGTTGTAAGCATGTTTTTTTTATTAACTTTCTGTTGTTGATAAATTTATAAACTGTTTTTACTCGAGAATAAAATTATAATACATTTAACCTGTTTTAAATATATGCAAAGTACCACAGATAGCGCTCTCTAAATTTTACAGATTTTAATTTTCCACCCCGCAAAACCCCCCTAGCCGAATATTGTGACAATACACTAATTATTACAAAAATTATTTATGAAAAACTAAACGCAAATTGAACTTTTGACACTCTGAATCTCCGAAATCAACCACTTTTGGCCTGAGGTAAGCGGGTTAGATCGTCAAATTTTAGCATCAGGAATTTATGGTAGCATTTTTTCCCCACCTTTTAGAGATACACTGTATAAGCACAAAATGTTACCGATTTTTTGAGAAAATTGCATGGGGAGTTCCGTATTTTAAAGATGTTTTTATAAGAGTCATTGAAAATACTTCTCATCCTTGTAGATTGTCTGTATAATAAAGATTAAAAAAAAACAATATTGTCAATATTTTTAACGTGTAATATCCGATTTTATAATTTCCCGTAGTTGCTGTATTACAAATTATATTTGTATTAAAAGTTTGGAGATTTACATTTCACGGTTTAATCGATATCTGCTTCAATAGTACTGATGTCGTAATTTTCTGTAGTTGCTGTATTAAAAATTACATTTAAAAGTTTAAATTGACATTGTAGTGCCACCTAGGGGTTTTCAGTCGGTTTCAAAACCGCTTGTTTAAAGGTACCTGTTTCGTCCTTTGAATTGCCGCTGGAGGGAAGTACGTATACTAATTAACAATTTAATATAAAAGTAAACTTTTTACAGACAAAAATTTTAACAAAAATTTGGTAACAATGCGATCTGATAACTAAAAATTTCTTTAAAAGCGTTCTTCAGTGTGGTTTTGTGGATAACCATTTTGGCGAAAAATGAAGCATTCTTAGGAAATTAACTTTTTCTGATTTAATCGATAGCATCATCATTTCTACAAGAGAAATTTTCGAATATAAGCTATTTCTATATCTTTTAGTATACTTACTTGGGTAAGATTTACTAATCGCTATTTTGTGGCAAATATATAAGAAGCTTTAAGTAATTTTAAATTGCTTTCTACACCGTGATACCATAAATCACTAAATCGCTATTCGCACGACTGTAAATTAATCATATTCGTTAATAGACCACGTAGACTTCCGCCTTTTATCTACAGAGGTAAAGCAACGTTATCTGATCAAATTACAATTACTTATCTTACCTTATTTTTAGATTTTCGATTTTCAGCTCTTCCCTTTGCTCTCTGATTTGCTGCTTGATATTGGCTTATCGTTTTACTGCGGTTCCCTTTACGCGTCATTTCTTGCTGCTTTTGATGTTTCGTTTGTTTGGAGTTAACTTTATGCTGTGCGGAAAATAAATATTTTTGCTGTTTTGCTGCTAGTGGTCACGATGGTAGAATCTGGCTGTACGTTCGCCTTCACTAACCAGGACCAAGCTGATTCAAGCATTGAAAGCGTAGCTATTCGCCAAATCAGGTCAGAATATTCCATTATCGCATGTGTTAATAAGTTTTACCTCTGAGTTGATCTTATACACTGTCATATTTCGCAAGCTGCCTTCAGCAGGGATCGACACAGTTTACCAAATAAAAAGTGCGTTTAAATTAATAATACCACTGAGATTATAACGAACTATTTATTTGTTTAGGAAACTGTCTTCTACAGTTTCTTTGTTAGAATGTGTACGATTTCATAAATAACTCACTACTGGGTAACTGATATAATTTGATAGACCCGTAAGTTACTACATTGTGTGACTAGAATAATCTAAGCTAGAATGTTTATAATAGGAATTGCATGCAACACACTCAGTGCTGCGTTAGCTTTTAACGTCTATTTTATGATAATGGCGAGTTACTATATAAAGTGCTACTATCTGCGCAGTGGCATAAAATAAATTGTTGCACCATACCGGTTGTGTTAGTTGTCTAATTTCTATTATTACGTAAAAATGTCGCGCAGAATACTACATTTTTCTTAATTCTGTCTTTTAGATTTAAGTACAATTTTTAAACTGTGGCGGTGAGGGTTCATGTTACATGCGACCTAATTTTTCACTGTTTCGGTATCTATATGTCAATTAATGTTGAGGTCAAGTGTGAACTGAACAGGATTATATGTAAATGAAGTGTTTATTATTATGCGTAATTTTGTAAAGTAAAGGCAAGTTGAACTAGAACATTTATAAATTGAAGTTTTACCGGCTGTATATGAATCTTCCTGTTTCAGGGTAACACTTTGAAAGATCATTCAACGAACCCTAGAGGGGTATTACGTTAATTCTAATAATCACTCAATTTTTACTTTGTTGAAGATTTAAATATCGCGACTTGCCCACGTCAGGGTTTATTGGTTGCGAATGTACATCCGAAATTTATAGTTTCACAGGGAAACGTCAGTATACCTATTCTAAGATAATTCATCATTAGGAATATGTACTGGTGATAAATTGCATGCTCTGTGCGTATGCGTAATACGTCTAGTCCTTTTGGGGAAAACTAAAATTTCAAATTATTATTATATGACGTACCTAGTATTTTTGGGGAAAACTTAAATTTAAGCCATTGATTGAAAGTTTGGAAATAAGTTATAATTACTGAGAGAACTGATGTTTATCTACTAGCCCTGTTTCTTCTCCCGGGTTCAAGCTTTACAGTACCTCTCTCAGGAAATAATCATTTCCTCTTTTTCTTTCTTTTCTTTAAAAGCTGTGGTGCTCAATTTGATTTACTTTTCATATTATTCTTACTACAATTTTCTTTCCGCTCTTCCATGACTCAGTTCATTTCTGAAGTACTAGATAAGAAGGGCAAGTATATATATATATATATATATATATATATATATATATATATATATATATGATATCCTTATCGCCACGTTAGATGGCTTTGATGGAAATCTACTGGTACTCTTTAATTCTTACTTGTCTGGTCGTACCCAATTTGTAATATTTAATAACTACCTTTCAAGTTGTATCTCGACAACATATGGGGTACCTCAAGGTTCCAATTAGGGACCATTGTTATTTCTACCTTTCATCAACGACCTCACTAATATCCCTTCATGCTACAAACTTTTATTTGCGGGCGACCTAAAATATTTGTATCTGTTACTTCCTTGCATGATTGTCATAAACTCCAGAATAATGTAGGTATCTTAGAGGTTTGGTGTAATACGAATTGTTTAGCTATAAACATATATAAATGTAAAATATTGTCATACACAAGGAAATTTGAACCAATAACCTTTAACTACGCTATTAATTCTACTCCACTAACGAAATGTACCGGAACAAAGGATTTAGGAGTGTATTTTGACCATAACCCCATTTATTTTCAACGCACCACAAACAATTCGCGTGCTTCAATGTTTATGCTTGGTCTAATTATACGTAATTGCAAATCATTGCAAAATACAACCCCTATGAGGAGTTTATTTTACTCCCTAGCTAGAACCAAACCCGTATATTGTCTAGATTCGCCATTATATCCCTTCAAAAACGAAGACTAAGGACATAACGTTTCGCTTTAATCTACTGAGTAATAATAACAAAACGGCCGCGCCAAAACGGCCGCGCCAAAACGGCCACGCCCAAGTATCCTAGACCGTCAATTTGTAATACTGAACAAACAACGAAAGCATGTTCATCCGCGTAATCAAACACCGTTTTACAAATTTATTAAATTCACAAGTCACAAACAGTTATTACCATGAATAATCAAAGTTTCACGATCAACCTTTTCTGTCTAACTCAGCATTGAGGCGCAAATTTCCATTTTATTGACTCTTAATGATTGACCGGAAAATATCAATAAACCTTTAATCTCTTTCGGCACGGTACGTTATTGCAGAATTGGTGGCTTTATAACGTCAACTCAACTGATTGTTTCTTTTAACATAAATTCGCGATCTTAACAGTAAAAAGTTCTAACCAGATCCAAATGACGTAATATTTGCTTCACCTGGCTTTATGTACACGCTATTAATTTAGTTGTACAGCGTTCAGTGACTTTCCTATACACATACATTTATTAAAGTAGTTTATATACAGGTTGGCCCATTTTCGACGGTTTTCTAGGGTATTTCGGTTATCTGAAGACATCGAAGGTTGCGTTTTCGCGCCACTATGCTACTTTTTATAAGACAAGTGATGGTGCAATCAGATTATGCTTAACTTTCTTTGCTTCAGAGTTATAGGGCGATTTTGAATTATTGCACACTTGGGACCCTGCCTTGTAACTCGCTTATTTATTAATTTTTTGAAAAAGTAAAATCAGTTGCTTATAGACGTTTTTACGTAGAATTCAATGCTGTGGTTTTTGACTTATAACACAAACTTATGTTTTTTTTTTAATGGAATACCTTATATATTATGTTTAAAATTAAATTATCTCTTCATATACACTCAACACCAATTTAAAAGATAATTTAATTTTACTTTTGCGCTTTTGCACTTCAAAATGATGATATTTTTAACTTAGTTTCCACAAGAATAATAATAAATTTACAACACCATAAACAATGCATTAATAAAACTTATAAAATATGCTCAAAATGTCCTCCATTATATCGAACACATGCTCGGCAAACTTTTTTTATTCTTCTCAAAGCATTTTCTAAAATTAATTGCCGATTTCGTAAAGTCCTGAAACTCTGATCAATGGCAATTTTTTAATTGCTCTATATTATTACCACGGTTGCAATAAGCTATACTTTCCAAGTATCCCCATAATAAATTATCTAATACTGATAAATCCGGGGATCTTGGAGGCCACGTATGGTCCCATTAGCGCCAATCCACCTTTTTGGAAAATGTTCATTCAATTAACTTCTAATTTCTAAAGAATTATGCAAAGGCACTCCGTCATGCTGAAAAAAAAAACGTTGTTAAGGCTCTCTAATGGAATTTTTTCTAACAAATCTTACAGTCTACATCGTAGTACTTCGGTATATCTAAAGCTTGTTCAATTTCGTTCATATATGAAATATTTAAAATTTCGTCCTATAATGAAGTACGAAACAGTAACGCCAAATCTTCCTCATCTTTCTCGGATGGATTCTATTGACACCAATATCTTTTATTGTTTCTATTGAATACGCCCGAACTGGAAAAAGACGTTTCGTCCGACCAGATAACTTGCTTAAAAAAGTTCATTTTCGTTCACCATGATGTTTATTTTTAATTTTCAAAAAACAGAATTACATTGAATGCCATTACCTGTCACTGTATAGATCTCGGGTTTCTATGGAAACCAAGAAAGTTTCCAAATCTAGCTTAATTAAAAGCGATAAAGTAAGAATTGAATATTTCTCTGCATAAATAAAATTTGCCATAAAAATTATATAAGTTAAAAACCACCCGCATTAGAAAAAATCTAGCTACACCATTGAATTCTACGTAAAAACGTTTATAAGCAACAGTTCAAAAAATTAATAAATAAGCGTGTTGCAAAGAGAATTTCAAATGTGCAATTTGTCGCGGTCTCCTTGTAACTCAGAAGCAAATATAGCTAGGCAAAATCTATTTTCATCATCATTTATTTTGCACAAAAGTAACACAGTGATGCGAAAACCGCAACCTTCTACCTCTTCCAATAACGGAGATACCCTAGAAAACCATCGAAAATGGGCTACCCGGTACAGCAGCTAACTGTCTGTCTGAACAAGCTGTGGGTACCTTAACATGCACTTACTCGATACACACAAATTTTCCAAAACAATAATTAGATAATATAACCACAAAAGCGCATTTTACTCCCAAGAGAAAATAGATAAGCACTGATAATCCAACACTAAATCTTTCTTTTCGAAAAATCCAACGAAAACGTTTAACACAAACGGAGATTCCCAGGGTTGAAGAATGCTTTTTCTTAAGCCACCAAATAAAGGGACAAGTGTCCATGCTTAATAACTTCAGTAACCCAGTATGTAGTAGGTAGACTGTGTACGCGCCAGGTCGCTACATCTCTTACTTCTAACTAATGGCCTAATTCCTATTGAACTAAATAATTGAAACACAAAACCCCTTTTCCCCACAAGATCACGTCTTCCATTACCTACTTCCATTAAAATGTTACATGTAACACTGCATGCTAGACGTTTCTCAAGAAAACAACGAGCCCTGAACCGTACAAATGTCGATGAAAACAAACACGTTACCTAGAATTGGGATAGTTGCGTCCGACTTCTGAAGAACAAGCCTACTCTACCAACTGAATCTTCCATAATTTTTTTCACTAAGAATTTAATCCAAAATGAACTGGTCAACTATGATACAAAGAATTATATCCGCACAATAAGAAAAATCAATTTCAACGGCGAAAACACGCACATTACATTTCACAAAACTCTTTATGATAACCAATTTAATTCTCAATGTGAGCTATTTCTTTTCGACGTCATAATCAAACCACAAATTGAAAATACAATTTACGTAAAACTACATTCGTCAAATTATTATAAGTTTTTTTTTACTGTAGCAAAGTAGATGTCGTAGGTTCAAATCGTACTCGAAGTAAACTTTTTATTTATGTATTTAATAAAATTAATAATAATTTTTAATTACATTAATGGAAATTTTACAATACAAATATCCAAATATATGAATATTACAAACAAATTTCATCCACACGTGACATAATCCAATATTTCCCCTATGACATCCTTCAGTTTGAAATTTATCGGTTGTAACGAAGTATTTTTATAAAAATTTCCATAGTCGCTCGTGTATCAATTTCCTTAATAAATAACTTTTTGGCTTCAGTTAATTTGACCGTTAAACATTCGTTTCCCTCATTTTTTCTAAACAAACGTTAGTAATACACAACTTCCGATCAAAGCTCTCCATGAATATGAATGCTTCATTTTCCAAAACTTGAATTCTGTGTTTACCTATACAAACTTGATTTTCCAAATTGCCCGTATTGCGATAATTTTAATTAATCCGAATAACTTGTGGTTGGTAGCATAGCGGAAAATCTACCTCTCTGGTATAACTAAAGGCTTTGGACAATAGTGACCCGACATAGCTGCATTTAACTCTCTGTAGGACTTTGAACTTCAGCAAGCAGGTCCCACAATATGCTTCAAAGTACGATTGGTTCTGCTTCAATTTATGATAACTCCCTCAACTTCATTTAACTGTTCTAGATACTCAATATAAGATAAAGTATCTCACTCTTTTAGATCTAAAGCTTCGATAGTGCCCATTGGCGGCATTCTATTTATGTCTAATTGAAATATAATCTATTTTTTTTATTTACCCCCTAGATTTGGGAGTTATTTTTACAAAGTTGGTATAATATTTTTCACTAACGTCAAATTTGATTAATTTATTTTCACATGATTGATATATGTTGCCTTTTAAGGTTATTATAGAATTAAAAATGAAGATTTTTTTAATATCCGTTTCCATAGCAACGTACAGAGCAGTTTGAAAAATTGCAATTGATTAATATTGTCGCTTTAAAAACTTCGAAATGCCTAAAAAATTAGAAAACAAGATCATTTGTATAAAAAGAAACCTTTTACAGTTTGATGAATAACAAAGTTCCTTATGCAAAAGCTTTACTTGAAACTCAAAATTCAATAGGCTCCTTCTGTTATTATACAGTGATCTGTGGTTACTATTCATTTCAATTAAATGTGGCCACTGTTAAATGAATTTTGACATATAGTCAGGTTTGAGGTTAGTGAGAACCGTCTAATACCAGCATGCTTTTGGTGTAATAATAAAACACCCCAAATCTAGGAGGCAAATACAAAAAAATAGATTATACCTTCCACAAAATTATATTTTCTTTGCGGTGCTAAATGTTCGATATTTCTCGTCTTCAACTTAAGAGGCTTCAATTAAACAATCATTATTACCAGAACAAATTTTTCTAAATTAAAAACATTTTTATAATTTAACTTAGTAATCTATCAGATTTATTCCTCCAAATACGTAAGAAAGTTAGAGTTTCTGAATCTACACTACTGTATAAGTGCACGAATGAGTTTACAACCTAACACAAAAAAAAGTTAAGATTAATTAATATGATAAACTCATCAACTTCCTGTATTTTACATATTGCCCAACAAAATTATATCGTTATTGACACATAAATTGGTAGCTTAGTAGCAATGTAATCTTTAATGCAAATTAATCTTACCCACTTTCTATTTAGCATCTTTATTGATCTAATTAATTATTCGAGTATTTTAATATTTTAGAATAACAATCTATGAAGTGGACATTTAGTAAATGATAATTTCCTTATTATGGCAGTCCTCTGGATATTTATAAATATTAAGTTTTATGTATTAATTAGTTACATATGCTAATTTAATTAGTTGTTATTTTTTTCTATCGATAATTTTACACATATCAAAATTTTTAGAAAGCCATACATTCCACTGATGTGAATTGAAAGCGTAGTAGTGATTTAACTGCTTTATTTACGCAAACAAACCCATTTTTGTCAATTTTACAATGTTTATTTTGTAATTAAATGCCAAATTAAATGGTACATAGTACAACTAACCAATTAAGCAACTTATTATTATATTAAAAATTATTATTAATTTTATCAAATACGTAAATAAAAAGTTTACCTCGAGTAGGATTTGAACATACGACCTGTACTTTGTTAGAGTACCGCGCTAACCATATGCGCCATCGAGTTTCAAGCTCCAATCGATGCAAATTTTGTCTTTATGTATGTAAAACTGAAGTAAATTCTAAATATAATGAGATTATAATCAAATTACTTATATTAATGGAATGTGAACTTGCAATATCGCAAGGATTCACACATACCAAAGCAACTTGACTAATATTAAATTATTATAAGTTCTTTTTTTATGAACGAATAAGTTCATAACAAAAACTTATAATAGTTTATTATTATTATTCCAATGCAAGGATTACTTGTTAGAAGTCAGAAAACATACAAATTTAAGACAAATAACGAGGTAGTAGAATAAACTAATAAAGAAAATAAAAAGTGATAAATTAGTTAAAAATAAAGAAAAGCATGAGGTTGGAACAAAATAACTCCTACTGGTATCAAAAAGATTTCAGAGACTGGAGACAGAAGAATACATACGTCAAATCTTTCATACTGCATGAATAAAAACGGTATTTAAAAACAACGGCAGAAAAACAAATATGGTCACTACACAGGCTACCTCTGAGAAGTATGGCAACGGAAATATGCGAACGAATGACTAACGGAAAAACTAAACACTAAACAATGGTACGCACACTGCTCAGAAAAGAAAATTTATAGTGAAAAAATAAAACAAGTATCATGACAACAAGGAAGAAGTCAGAAGAAAAAGTTCTGGAAAATTCGAAAGCAAGGAGGAATTAAAAATAAGATAACCAGAGCAGCGGGATGGTTTGATCGCTTTATATAGCACGACAGTTTCACAGTTAATATTAAAGAGATAAAAATGATCAAGAACTAAAATTACGAGTGGGGTATAGAAACTGCCGATGATACTGCAGTTATGGCAAAGAGCGAAACTGACTTACAGAACTATCTACAGTTAAAACTTAATACTGACTGAGTCTGAAATGACTGTAAATAAAGGAAGCTTAGGTAAAGACATCAACATACAACCTTCCAACCTACAAAGTAGAAATTAAAATAAACGAAATAATTTTTTAGGAGAATTATTATCCATCCCCTTTTTTAATACATTCATAACGAAAAATGGCAACGTTGTAGAAACAAAAACATTAAACAATGTCAGATGGACGTTTAAAACTTCATGTCAGATAGAGGTTAATAGGCATCTAGATGCTTACTTAAAAAAAATTCTAAAGTCGCCCGTTTGTATAAAAATATCGATAATATAGTTTAAGCATTTTCAATCTTACTAATTAACGTTTAGACTTATTTGACAGCGTTAAGAAACTTTATACGGAAAAGTTATGTAAAAATTTTTTTTTGAAATATGTCTACACATTTTCTTATAAAATTAATCGTTATTCAGGTATTGAAAAATTTTAACCTACACTTAAATTATTATATGTTTTGTTATGAACGAATAAGTTCTATATACATAAAGACAAAATTTACATCGATTGGGGGTTGTATCTCTATAGTACAATTGACAAGCGCGGTACTATAGCAAAGTACAGGTAGTAGGTTCAAATTCTCCTCGAGGTAAACTTTTTATTTACGTATTTAATAAAATTAATAGTAATTTTTATTTGCATATTTACTTTTGAAATTATTCGTTCATAACAAAACTTATAATCATTTAATATTAGTCAAGTTGGTTTTGTATGTGTGAATCCTTGCGATATTGCACGCTCACATTCCATTAATATAAGTAATTTGATTGTAATTTCATTATATTTAGAATTTGCATTCATAAAGGCAAAATTTACATCGATTAGGGCTTTTATCCCGATAGTGCAGTACGCCAGCAAAGTACAGGTCGTAGGTTCAAATCCTACTCGAGGTAAACTTTTTATTTATGTGTTTAATAAAATTAACAATAATTTTTAACTACACTAAAATTTTTTGCCGCTAAATTACGCCTCATGTCAAAAAAATTGCACAGAATATAATTAATTGATATGTTTAAGGTCTCCGCCTGTGAATTTCTTCGAAAATGTAATCAGCTCCAAGAGAAATGAACACAAGCTTAAAAACGTAAGTGTTGTCGGTCAGGAGTTATCGTGGATACTAGCATACATCCATGCACGCGCTCACACATACAGACACTCCCTCAAGCATGCGCACACATAAACACACGTACGCATGCACGCATGCTACACGCACGAAAACACACGCACACTCACACACTCGCACGCACGCGCAAACTCACTCAGGCACGCACGCACCCGCACAGACATAGCCACAGCCGCGAACACGGACACGGACACGGACACACGCAGGCACACACGAACGCACGCGCGCACACACACACACACTTACACACCCACCCATACACACACACGCACACTCACACGGACACACACGACATGCACAGTACACGCACACGCACACGCACACGCACACGCACACGCACACGCACACGCACACACACGCACACGCACAGCACACGTACACGCACACGACACGCACACGGACACGAACACGCACACGCACGCGCACGCACACGACACGCGCACGCGCACACAGCACAGCGCACGCACACGCACATGCATACGCACACGGACACGCACACGCACGCACCGCACGCGCACCGCGCACACGCACCACGCACACGCACACGCGCACACAAACGCTCACACGCACACGCACGTGCACGTGCGCACGCCCACGCCCACGCACACGCACACGCGCACACACACGCACAGGCCCACACACACGCACAAGCACGATCCGGGCGAAACTTTGCCAAACGTAAAATCAGCTACTAAGTTGATTTAGCGTTAACGAAGAAAAGTTGATTGTGTTACCTTCTGTACCTACTTATGTACCGTATTTCCCGATTTCGTTGTTTTAGTTGTTATTATCAAAGATATAAGTTTGTAGTTGTTACATTCACGTAGTTACTTTGTTAGCCAAGATTTCATGTCAAGACCGAAAATCTAGTATCTTCTTTGTTTTCGACTTATAGCCAAACGTCACTTTTTTCAAGGTCTTATACCTCTCTTAATACTAGTATGTTGATATATTTCGTCAATGGTACTTACATATTACGAAGTGCCGAATTCAGTGGCGTGCTTAGAATTTTTCTGGGGGATTCGGTTTTTTAGTAATAATATAAATTTGCATTTTTTAAATCGGAAGCATAGTTAGTTTTGGCAACCATCAGCTGCAGTTCTGCCTTAGCTTTTCAAAAATATAAATATAGACATTCCTGAAAAAAATCTTCCAAATATTTTTTTTCAACAAGACGCGCCCCAGCCCATACCGCCTTGGCAGTGAGGAATTACTTATAAAATCGATTCCCAAATTTTTGAATTGTGGGAATGCAAACGCACGCACGCGCACACACACCCACGCACGCACTCAATACAAACAGAAACAATTAAATAGGAAACATGGATACTAATTATTTTTGAAGGGAGTAACAGAAGAAATAGATGCAAAAGAAAAAGTGGGATAGAACTCAATAAACCAAAAGGTGTTGTTACAGAATATTATATAAACGAATCAATAATAAAAGTGTGGAGAATAATTATATACGGGACAAGCAAGAAAAAAAGACCATTTCTACGCAAAGTTACAGAAAAGAATCGATCAAAGAGACGAGATCATGAATACATGAAATAAAAGGGTGGATAATTTAGCAAAGTTATTAAATAATACGTAAGGAAAAATGAAGATAAAACCAGAACAGCTCTTTGTATTACTGAACACTGGTGTACTGCTCCCGAACTATTATTTCTGGCTGCGGAAAACTGCACTGTGTTTTCAAACTATTGTAGTCAAGCGCGAATACATGGTGGCAGTGTTATCTTTATTAAAAACGATTTCATCTCTCAATGTAAAAATGTAAAATGTATTACTGATGCTTGTGAGTACTCTGCAGAAGGAGTAATCGAGATTTCCGCGGCGCTAATTGAGTGTCATAATATAAAAATCGGTGTAGACATCAGTCTACAGAGCCCCAGCGGGTGGTATAGATCTATTTTTAACTAATATGACTACATCATTAGCACATATAAGCAAATAAGCAAACTGTTGAATTTCATCATACTTGGTGGAGGTGATTTTAACATCCACTTTTTCTAAAAGTTCTAGTAATAAAACCTTGTTGTTAGACTTGTTAGAGTTTCAATTAAAGGTTACATTAGAAGACCCTACTAGGAACACCTCTCATCATTGCTTAGATACATTTTATTATTCATTCTTGTGAAAATTGGTCTACAATCTATTCTAAAAGTGTCGATCACATGTACAAGCAATTCTTTAATATTTTCTCTAATAATTTTGATTATGCATGTCGTTTAACATATTACAATATGCCTAGTCATCCATCATTGATGAAACCATGGCTTATGGATGAAATTAACCGTGAATATAGTGAGATAAACGAATTTTACTGGATATACTCCTGTACAGTGCATCCCATTTTGGTTGAGACAGCCAGATATCTCGGTTGTTATTGAAGATAGAACCTTGCGGTTTCCGCGGTCCTGTGCCACTTTTTTGTCAAACTCAAGATTGGCCTGAACGGATTTTGCCTAACTTCTTTCGTTTATAAATTACAGGGTGTTTTTGAAAATCCACACTTTTTGGATTCCCTCCATATCTAAAAAGTTTCGATAATGTCAAATTGGAAACTTGTCCCATAGAGAATTTTACGTAGAATCCAGGGGCGCACTCAATTTTTTTTCGGGGTATCGTTATGGAGATAAGACTCAAACTTATGATTTTTTCAATGCAACACCCTGTATTTTATTATCTCCTTAAATTACTTATTTTTTTTCCTTCGAAATGATATATAATATATAAACATGAAGTTTTAAAAAATGCTCCAAAATTACTAAAACATAGAATTTTAATAGAGTGACATGGATTTCAAAGTTTTACTACAGGGATTATTATTATTATTTGATGCGTTTTATTGTGTTTGTGTTTGGCGATTTTGTTAATTTGTGAAATTTTATACTGGCTGAAAGATTTTTTCAGAACAACGAAAAGTATGATATCATACAATGTTTCAATCAATGCCATGAAAATGTTGACGAAGCATTAGAATTATATTTAAACAGGTAAACTAGTAATTTACAATAAGACATTATATGACATATTGTTTTTAAAACGTTAGATATCCAGAGAGGCGTCAACCTAGTCGAGCAACGATATTTCGACTAAAGAATAATCTACTAAATTATGGTGCGTATTCTAAACCCCGACCCAAGACGTATAACAAGGAAAATAATGAAGTGGATGAAATAAATGTCTTAGCCAGCGTCCGTGTCTTCTTGTACGAAGTTAGAAAATGACACTGGCGTTCCCCGATCACGGGTACAAAGGATTTTAAAAAAACACAAATTGAAACCCTACAAAGTGAATATTGTCCAGCGTTTATACCCTGGTGGTGCAGCGAGGCGTGTGAATTTCTGTAATTGGTTTTTGAACCAAACTCGAAGGGACAATAATTTTGAGAGTAAAGTCATATGGTCAGACGAAGCCCATATAAGCAGTGTCGGTTTATTTAACGGGCAAAATAAAAGGCACTGGTATTTTTTTTTTTTTTATGATTGTGGACCTGAACAGGCTAATTAAGGCCTATCGTGCTAAAGCACTCAGGAACACTTAGGAGGATGGATAGAGGGATAATGAATTGCCAATAGATGCCTATGAACAGCTACCTTAAACTTTCTCATATCATAAGTGAGAGGAAAACAGGAACTAGGGAGATCATTCCAGAGTTTAGAAGCCGTGTAGAAAAATGTGGATTGCGCCCGTTTGGTACGACAAGTGGAGATTTGTACTGCATACTGATGATGTGAATGAGCGAACCGAGTGTTTCTCGCAAGGATAGCCGGATATGGTATCAAAGAATGTAATTCACCAGCACAATAGCCGTTGTAATAACGATAATACAAAGAAAGAACTGAAACCATCCTTCTATGCTCAAGGGACTGTATGTGAGAAGTTAAGGACGGGTCATTTATAAGCCTAATCGCTCTCTTTTGAATACGATCAACGATATCGACAGCGTATTGGGGAGCACTAACCCAAAGGTGAGAATTATATTCCAGATGAGGCCGAATTTGGGCCTTATACAGCAGAAGGAGTTGTCGAGAAGTAAAGTACTGATTAGATCTGTACAAAAAGCCTATTTTACAAGCAGCTGTTTTGGTAGCTGACAGAAGATGGTCAACCCATGAGAGATTGGAAGATACAGTCATACCAAACAGAGTAATAGAGTCTGAAAACTTAAGAACTGAGCCATTCATACTTACAACAGGAAATGATCGATCTTTTTTGGCGGACATAAGGCAACACTGAGTTTTGTTAGCATTAAATTTAACTAGATTATTGCTTTCCCATTCGAGAATACGTTGAATGTCTTTGTTGATTGAATTTGCCATTTCAGCTTTAATTTCTTGATTTGACATAGAAGGTGGATTATCACTATGAGTAGACTGAGATGAACCACAGTGAAGAGTGCTATCGTCAGCAAAGCAATGGATGGGGTTAGTTGTTGAAGAAATAAGGTCGTTTATGTACAGCAGAAAAAGTGTAGGTGCTATAACGGATCCCTGTGGTACGCCTGCGTTAATGCTAACTTCTTTTGAAAAAAGGCCATCAACTGCGACACGTATTCGTCTTTTATCAAGTAAACTAGAAACCCAGTTGATGAGCGTATCATTTAACCCAAACGTGGTGAGTTTGGCAAGTAAACACTTATGCCAAACTTGGTCAAATGCCTTTGAGATATCTAAAGCGACTACAACTGTTTCACCGGACTGCTCTACTGTATTGTTCCAAACTTGGGTCACATATGAAAGAAGATCGCCTGTTGAACGACTTTGCCTAAACCCATATTGGTGGTCACTAAGGAGTTTGTTAGTTTCAAGGAACGTGAGCAGTTGCTGATTGATGGCTTTTTCCATGATTTTAGACAAAATGGAAGTGATGGCAATTGGTCTGTAATTTGAGGATCGGTCTTATCACCTTTTTGGGAATAGGTTGAACATTTGCTAACTTCCATGATGAAGGGAATTCCCCAGAAGATATAGAGATCGTATAGAGTTTAGATAGGACTGGTACTAGTTCGGGGGAACATTTCTTTAAGACAATAGCTGGGATACCGTCTGGGCCAGTCGCCTTATTGAGATCAAGCCTACTAATGATCGATTCCAAGAGCTTGTACCGAAAATGAATTGGTTTCATAACGTATGAAGAAGAGTTGACTTGGGGCACATCTTTTCCAGAATCATTGAGACACGAGTTTGATGCAAACAAATCCACAAAAACGTTGGCTTTGTCTACAGAATCAGCAACTACCGATCCGTCAATAGACGTCAGGGGGGGAAATGAAGATGTTCGAAAGTTTTTACTAATGGCTTTTGCTAAAGACCAAAATTTACGACTGCCTAAAGGAGATGTAGCTAGTTCATTGCATTTTCGTTGTTCGAACAACTTTTTAGTTTTAGTGATGACACTTTTGCAGATATTTCTAGCACCAACGTATTCTACATGACTGTCAACCGATTTATTAGATTTACATTTAATGTAACATTTATTTTTTAAAGACAATGCATCAGAACAAGCCTTATTGAACCAGGGTTGGGAACGTGAATGACCTACACGGTACTGTTTTTTCGGAATGTATAACTCCATTCTCATGAGGATGACTTCAGATACTGAAAGAGCGATGTCCGAAGAAGACGACGACTTAAAACAATATTCACGCCATGGAAAGGTTGCAAAGAAATCCCGTAAATCACTCCATCGAGCTGACTTAAAACACCACAAGGTTCTATCGGTTTTGCGAACAACAGTGGAATTAGGTGCAGTAGAAATGATTTTTATTAGACAATGGTCGGAAAGACCTAAAGGTGAAAGAACGTAAGTTTTATAAACAAGAGGGTTTGATGTAAGAAAGAGATCTAGAAGATGTGGAGTATGGTTAGGGTTATCAGGGATTCTTGTGGGTTCAGAAATCATTTGTGTGAGATCACATGAAATAGCAAATGTTTCTGCACTATGACCAGCGGGATTTGTAGTAGATGAAAATTGAAGCCAATTAGAGTTATGAACATTGAAATCGCCTACAAATGAGATATCGCAAGATGGAAACTGAGACAGGAGATAGTCAACTTTCGTACTAAGGTAATCGAAGAAGTCTTGAAAGTTGCTGTCATTAGGAGATCTATAAATGCAACAGTAGAATTTCACAAAATTAGGACCAGAATGTTTAAACCAAATCACGTCAAAATTTTTATTTTCTAAGGAAGAAACCCTCTTGCAAGCAATTCTGTCCTTGATGTACGCACATACGCCTCCTTTATATCGAAAGTTAGAGTGAAGATGGTATTGAGGAAATTGCAAGTCGGGTGACTCGGAGCTTTCAGAGGAGACTTGTGTTTCAGATAGAAACAATATATCAGGTTGTAATTGTTCAAGATGTTGGTGAATAGCATTAAGATTAGACCTGATACCGCGGATGTTGCAGTAGTGAATCAGAAAGTTGATACTTTCGATGACCGAGTCGCTTGGGCCCTGCCCTCCCGGACATCCGAGTGGGGTAGGATTTTACGTCCGGAATTTATAACCCTAGAAACCACAGCCTTCTTATTTTTTAATTTGGGACTTTTAATCCGATAGGAATACAGTGAGGGCGAGAAGGAAGAATAAGGATGAGAATAGATTAAGGATGATAGAAAAGGTAACCGGCAGCCCTTACCGAGCTCAGAAAATCGGCGACCCAATATTAAGGAGCCCATGGTAAGGGTGGTGGTACCACCCCGGCTGGCATGGAGTATACATGCCTACCACCTATAAAAATCAACACCTAATTTTTGAGCAACAACAACAGGGTCGATTTGGTTTTAATATAGCCTGTATCTTATTGGGGACATCAATAAAATACCGCATTTTTGAAGGGGCTCTCAACGCGAATAGGTACTTGGCAATTTTAGAAGAAGTAATACCAGAATTCCTGGAGAATGTTCCCCTCGCCTGTCTTAATGCCATTTCCTTCCAACAAGATGGTGCGGCTGCCCACAATTCGAGGTTGATTGTGCCGTTTTTAGAAGAAACTTTCCAAGACCATTGGATTGGAACAAATGGGCCCATTAGGTGGTCTGCAAGGTCACCTGATTTGTCAGTGTTGGAAATTTTTTTGTGGGGTTTTAGTAATAAAGTATACGGTAAGAAGCACAATAATATTGAAGAACTTCGTGCAACAACAGAGGCAGTTTTCCAGAATTTACAAAATCGGCCTTTCATAATTTTAAATGCATTAAGACGTATTAAGAATTGGTATCAATTGTGTGTTAGGGAAAATGGACATCAATTTGAACAATTCAATGAATAAGTTACCGAATAATTTCGAAATGAAATAGTATGGGTAAATATTTAATTAGTTGCTTATTCTGCATTATGAACTTTTTATTACTATTTATTTGTTGCTATTAGTTACCTATGTTTTGTGTTTTGTTAGTGAATTAGTGTTAGTATTGTTCTTGTTCCTTTCATGGAAAAATTGCAAGTAGTGTTTCTTCAATTTGAACTTTTTTTGTATGAAAAATCCATGGCCTACTATTAAAAATCAATGTTTTAGTGATTTCGGAGCATTTTTGAAGAATTTATGTTTATATATTATTTATCATTTTGAAGGAAAAAAATTAAGGAATTTAATGAGGTGATAAAATACAGGGTGATCCATTGAAAGAATCATAAGTTGGAGTCGTATCTCGATTACCATATCCCGAAAAAAAATTGAGTGGGCCACTGAATTCTACATAAAATTTTCTATGGGATAAGTTTTCAATTTGACATTATCGCTGAGAAACTTCGTAGATATGGAGGGGGTCCAAAAAGAGTGAATTTTCAAAAACGCCTTGCAACTTATGAAAGAAAGAAGTTAGGAAAAATCCGTTCGGGACATCTTGAGTTTCACAAAAAAGTGGTACAGGATCGCGAAAACCGCAAGGTTCTATCTTCAACAACAACCGAGATACTTGGCTGTCTCAACCAAAATGGGATGCACTGTACACGTGAAACGTCGAGATTTCGCTAAATATAAAAGCAAAATAAGGCAGTGGTTAATAAAGCTATATAGCACAAAAAACAATATTATAAGCACTAAATTTATAACGCCACTAACAAAACAAAGACAACGTACCTGCTAACGTTTTGAGACATGTGGGTGAAATAAAAGCAAAACCTTTTGCTCTAATTTTTAATCAGTCATTCAATACAGGATGTTTTACAAAACAACTTAAAGAAGGCAGAGTTATATTTAAAAAAGGTGATCGGCTAAATATTGAAAATTAGTGTACTAAGTTGTTTTTCGAGAATTCTTGAAAAGATTGCCGTAAAACGATTGAAAGCTTGTTTCGTAAGTGTAACATAATAAGTAACGTGCAGTTCGGATTTCAGGAGAATTTAGGTACTAAGGATGCTACTTTTCAGTTCGTCTAATCACTTCATGAAAGTCTGGCAATGGATCTGAAAACTGTTGGACTTTTTTTGACCTTAGCTGTGCTTTCGACACCGTCAATCCTGAATTTGTGATAAATAAACTCTCGAAATTAAGAGGCGTAATGTCACATTGGACACAATCTTATTTATCTAACAGCACACTTACTGTTAATGCAAAGGGAGCTCAGTCAAACGAAAATTAAATTAAATTAGGTGTGCCGCAAGACCCTTTGCTAGGACCGCTGATATTTGTCTTATTTTTTAATGACCTAAAACAACATATTTCAGCTGATCACATTATAACATATGCTGACGATACATCAATGATAATTTCAGCACAGAATCAATCAAAACTAAACTATTCGGATACGTAACATTGTAAGTGATTTTGGAAGGTGGTGTTCACGGAATCATCTTATTCTTAATCTCTCTAAAACGTCTTATGTGTCACTCTTCTGCTATTTAAATAGATAGTTTAAATATGCATCTAAGTAACATCTCACGATTTATGGGAGTAACAATGGATGTATTTATCATGGAGTGTGACCATGTCTGTGCAAAAGTCAATAGGGCTATGCAGTAAATAGACTTAAACCCATCATAAGCGTTGAGTCTCTGATAAATGTGCATTATGCATTAGCGTACCCATTTTTAAGCTATAATATAGTTTCATGGAGACAAGCGCCTAACATACGCAGTGTTTACATCACAAAAGAGACTAATTAGAATAATGATTAATATACCATTTAAATGCTCTTGTCGTCATTTTTCATCAAACATGGATTACCAACGTTACCTTAAGCCTATATATATATATATATATATATATATATATATATATATAATTGTGTTAAATATATTAAAAAATTTGCATATGCTTAAACAAAAAGTATCAAATGCGCCTTAACAAATTCTTAAAAGATATATGCGTAATAAATTATTATTATTATTATTACTATTACCGTACAATGTCGTTTAAAATGTTATTTGAACGTATACTAAATGTGCGTGATCGTTTAAGGCAATTATTTTTAAATAAAAAATTAGATTTGTGCCCTGCTACTGTATATTTTAGATAGCACTTGTAATTGTTTTGTTTTCTTTTGAGTGTTAGGTAGATTTTGAAATAATTCACTAAAAATAACGCGTGGATTGAGCGTTATCAGCTTTCTTTCACAAGAGATTAGGTTTGCATCAGATTACATAATGGAATTCTTATAAAAAGTGGAAAAAATATGTCGGTTATAAGTTGGACAGCACTTATATAGTTAAATATAAAATTTTCAATATACTATAAGGAATGCACTAAGGGCGCTAGAAAATATACTTACATTTTTGTGCACATTATAATTAAAAAAATTATGTTAAAGTAACTTTGAAAATGTTAAAATATTAAACATACAAATTCATAGATTTGCTCAAAATAAATTTTTGAGCTACGACGATATTTTTTATATAAACTACAAATATTTGAAAAACGGTTAAGAGCTATACGACATGTTTACTAAAAAGTGGTTATTTTTGCGAGTAGAAACGAAATTCGCAGTAAAAACTATACCGTCCCATTTAAAACAAGAAAGATAGGTTATGTACTCCTGTTATGGAACACTATATATGCGAAAATATTTTTAGGTTATAGCCTGCTTGAATTCAGGCAACTTTTGTACAAAACATTTTTTTCTACTGAGCACAGTTTAGCCCCAAATTCACTTTGGCGCACTAATGAGCAACCCTGAGTAAGCTACTCGCTCCGCGGTTAAGGTGCCAGGCTAGTAAGTGAAAGGTCAAGAGTTCGAATCGGAGAGTAGTCAATTGCTTAACAAAAAATCAGATTAAATAAATTAGATTTAACTGCGAAAGCAGTCTTTATCAGGACTAGTCCTGATTACGGAAGCAGCGCCCACTCCCGAAATGTCGCACTACAAAATCAAAAACTGTGGAAATGGGCCCATCAACTCAAAGTTTGGTATGACTCATTCTTAAAATTACACGACCTAAGTATTCATTAAATCAGCATAGTATCTTTTAGTTAATATTTTTATCGGCAGATGTCTCCACATAAATTTCTATAAAATGTCAAAGAAAGTTGAAAATTATTGAATGTTTTTTATATTTTAAACTAGAAAAGTTATCCATTATATCCACTTATTTTATTGATAGAGTCAAAAATATTTTGCTGCGACAGTGAGTTATAAGACATGGTTTGATTATAATTACATACCATCATAATACATAACCTGTATACTTGTAACTAATCAAATACTTTTTTTTTGTTTATCATAAATTAAATCATTTCAGATGGAAAAATTGATAAAAGTTGCAATTAGTTTGTTATTATCAAGATTTATAACCCTTCTAGAAGCATAACTATTGGTTTGTAATTGACATAATTCTTGTAACATAACATAAATATCGATACATTTGTGATTACTTCATTCTTGTAGAGGAAAGTGTGTACAGTGTAATGTAGTTCGAAGTTCAACGAAATTGTGGATGTTTAATATTTTAATTTAGCACATAGTTTAAATAGATTTCATATTCCTCCAAGTTAAAAGAAAAGCAATTTACATAGATCAGAACATGTATTAAGTCCACCTATTGTAAGTTATGAATATGTTATGTAATAGTTAGAACATTTCTACTACATTGGAGTTAAAACATATAATAAAAAAAATTATTCACTATCAGTGTCACTCTTAGAAGTGGAATCGTTAACAAATATAATTAATGGTTACACAACCTCAAAATGTGTTTCAATTTCCCACCACTCTAACATAGACACTTTGGCATGTTTAATGCAGTTCTGCCAATATGTCCCATCTATTCGTTGCAAGGATTCCATCCATATTTGTTTTACGTGGTCATCGTTAAATTTGGAATTATGTCTTCCTATATTTTTGTTGTAGTGTTCTTTGTAGTTGCCTCACCAGTTCAATGGCGATTATATTGACAGTTATGTGGTGGTAACCATAATACCCTGCGTCCACACTTGTATGCTATTTTATCTATTTCGTACACCTTTGGAATCACATTATCTGCAACTAATTGCACCAATTCTTTTTTAAACATGCTAGGTTCATAAGCTATGTTGTGCTTTAATAGAAAATTATATATTCCTTCATTCTTAGATGAACTATTTGGAATTTTTTCTAGAAGTTTGGAATGATAACTAGCATTGTCCATTACAATTAAAGATGGTTCTTTTAAATTTGCATTTCAATTATTTTCAAACCATTTTGTGAACAACTCCGCACACATATCTCTATGATAGTCTACACTTTGTGACTTTGTAGAAAACGAAAGTGAAGCATCGGAAATAAATCCATCTTCATTACCTATAACTAAAACTATAAATCTCAAAAATACAGTTATTTTATTAAGAATTATAACTAAATTTCAACAAACTTTTTTCCATCACCCATTCTTCACGCTTTCCTTAGGTTTATCATGCCAACTTCTTTTGTGCGATCCTCGACTGAAAATCCAAGTTTCATCAAAGAGTACAGGATTGTATAATTTTTCTTCTTTATTTGTAATATTTGTAATATTCTCTTAAGAATCGTACTCAATTGGCAGCAACATGTGATTGTTCCAGTAAACCTCTCCTACCATCATCTACTTTAGACGAAAATTCAATAGAATGTAAGAGACGTCTTAAACTTGATCTACTGAAATCGAAAACTTGACTATTGTAATGATGTCAGCGTAACATGTATACCTACATGGTCTCAACCATCCAATGCGGATTAGAATCTGACCGACAATTATGTCGGTTAACAGTGCCGTTTAGATAGAATGTAGCTTCATCACTAAATATGAGAGAATCTAAGAAATTGTTTCGATTACCAATTTTCTCTAGAACCGTTTCACAAAACTCTAATCTTCTATCGAAATCATCTTCAGCTAATTCTTGGTGGTTTTGCATTTTGTATGGATGGAACTTATTTTTATGTAAAATTGTTTGCACCGACTTCCAGCTAATATCATGATTTATTGCCAATTCATGTATCCATGTATGGGGATCTTGTTGAACATTCAAGTCTTATCTTCCTTTGTGGCAGTTTTTGGTCTGCCAGACCTTGAACGGTCCTGTACGCTACCGGTTTCATTACATCCACTCATTATCCTAGAAACCGTAGATCTACTTATACAGGCACGTTGACCATTTAAATCATTGAACAAATGACTTACTTCTTCATAAGTACATATTTTATCACCATAACCAATTAACATTAGTATCTGGATGCTTTCTTTTTCTGATAAATACGCCATTCTTAATTTACTGCTTGAAAATGTAATTTAAACACTGTAGATACCAAATACAAAGACAAAATCAATTTGCTATTTAAAAATAGTATTTAGTTATCACATAAAAGCACTCTGACACTTGACGGTATTTTTTGACACATTTTTTCATAGACCACTACTGTTTTGTTTTACATTAACCATCTACCAGTGGCGTACCAAGAATAGTACAAAATACAAGTAAATTAATAGAACTGAAATTTTACAGGATATTTTCTTAGTAGTGTTGTACTTATTCACTATTTTTGAAAAGAGGAAGAAATAAGTTTTTCTGAGATATATCACTCGACCTACGTTTGCTATTTAAAAAAATTCAAGATGGCGGCGGTACACTAAGTGCTGACGTCACATAACTTTGACAAGTCTTTTTAAATAAAATGTTTTGTTGCCAGACTTTCTCGCTACCCTGTATATACAGTGCGTCCATAAAGTATTGTATAAATTAATTTAAAATTAAAGTTTTTGTTTCTTGAAAAAACGCTTGGACGCGTTGATTAGTATTTTTAGTTACGCATTTTTTACAATACAATTTTTTTATACAGGGTGCCTCATAATAAAAGATATGACCACACTTTCGGTTTTTTTTAATGGAACGCCCTATAGATTATGGCATATTCGGATTCTACTGCAAATTCTAGATATTTTTGGTATAATATACCCTTGGTCTATCTATCTCCGTTTCTGAAATATTGACACTTGAAAATGAGAATTTTTCCTTTTTTGACTCGCTACGTAGAGTACTAATAGTGCTTAAAGCTCTAGTTGCTTTAATTTTGTCAAACAATTGTATTAACATATTTCAAACACTGCAAGAATTACAGATAATAAATACATTTAAGTCAGCAGATAATACAAACGTTTATGTTGGAAAGAAACGTTCCGTTACTTAAATAAATAAACCGATTTAAATTAATTCATATTTTTCTATAGTTGCTTTAATCTTGTCCAATACTGCACTTTTAAGGTAGTTACATTGGTTGGTAAAACCGTCAGATAGACGTTATTATTGAAAGTGTTTAACTTGTTCCGGCTTTGTGATACAAAAATATGGTAAAGTTAACTGAACGGGAGAAGATTGAGATACTCTGCATGATTGGAAATAGGACCCGCACCCAAGCAGAAACAGCTCATTTATTTAACGAAATTCATCCTGATCGTTCTCTCATTTCGCAAACTGTGGTCAGCAGAGTGGAAGCGAAATTTCGAGAATTCGGTCATGTTCGGGGTAGGCCGAAATCTGGAAGTCCCAGTGTAAGTGAAGATGATCGGCTGAATATTTTATCATCTGTAAAAGAAAATCCACACATTGCATTATCACATGTGACTATATATATCGGAGTGCGACATTTACTTAAAAAAAAAAAACTTGGTATGTCAATTACATTTAAACAATTCTTGATAAGTTACATTTGTTCGAGAAACGCATTGTTTTTGAGAAAAATGCGAAAAAGCGTTAAACTAAAATTCCTATGTTTTTGAACAGTTTTTCTCATTTATCTTGAAAATCGTACACTTTACTAAAAAAACTCAAAATACAAAATTTTTTCTAAATTGAATAAGAAATCCAAATCAAAATACACTATCTTAAAGACTTAGTGTATGCTACTCCAGTTGATACAGAAGAGCAGCTACATGCGAGGATCGAGGAAGCATGTGAGACCCTGCGCAATAGACCACATCAATTATTCGATGCTGTAAACTCAACATATCGTCGTTGCCAAATGTGCATTAATTCAAATGGATTTCATTTTGAACAATATTTATAAAACTTTAAATAATATGTATGTACATATTTATTGTAGTTAATTAAATAATTGGTGTTTGTAATTTTTTTTATTAAAGTTAAAAAATCTCGAAAATCGTGCACTTTACGAAAAAAACTCAAGGAACACGATTTTTTCTAAATTGAATAAGAAATCAAAATACACCAGGGGCGTACCACAAAAAAGTTTGTGTGGGATTAAGGTACCGACACCCCCAAAAATGGACAACCCTGTAGAATTTAAAAAAATTTAAAATACTCAAATTAATGCTTCTTGATAAGGTAATAACTTTACCAAATTTCAAACAAATATCTGAAAAACTGTGGAAGCTATTAAAACAAATCGAAAAATTTTACAAAACTTTGACACCCTGTATCTTGAAAACGAAGGATTTTTGGATATATGTTTATATCGAAAATATTATTTTTTAAAGTAGAATACGCCCTCGAAGTTATGAGCATAAAATTCGGATCACCCTGTATATATATATATATATATATATATATATATATATATATATATATATATATATATATATATATATATATGATAGATATATCTATAGTGTGAATACTCTAAGTGGAATAAATTCTGTAACTCAAAGGGTGAAGTCCTTGAGAAAAATCATGATAGGCATTCTTCATAATTGTTTCCAGTCCTTAATCTGGGGGTTACAGTTTCTCCATATATTCACCTCCGGGGGTGAAGCCTCCCCTAACTTTTTTTGAAACGTAAGGGTAGGTCCAGTGATACACCGTGTGAAAGCTTGTATTAAGAGGAATACATCGTAGTGTTTATTTTCTCAAAATTTTAAACATTATTTTGTTGAAGAAAAAAATCAAAATCAAAAATAAACAAATAAACGCACTGTCTTAGCAAAGTAAGTTTCATTTGAGAACTTTCTTAAACTAAACTACGATTTAACGACTTCACTGCAAGAAATCTTTTCTTATGGGGTACACTCATAACTTTAAAGATGTTCAAAATGGTGTCCATTTGTTTCTTGACGAAGACCCAATCGGTGATAAAAACCATTTCTCACGTTTTGAAACATGTCTTGTGGAATATTTCTGATTTCTGCAGTAATTCTGTCTTTCAGATCCTGAAGGTCGGTCGGTAATGTACCATAAACCTTACTCTTCAAATATCCCCATAAAAAAAGCCAAGGGGATTAAGATCCGGGGATCTTGGTGGACATTCAAGTGCACCTCTTCGACCAACACATCTATTTGGAAAAATTTGATTTAAATAGTTCCGTACTTGCAATACATAGCGCGGTGGAGCGCCATCTTGCTGAAACCAAATTCTCTCGTCATTTGGATTGTTATTTGGAAATAGACCCCTTAAATTTGGGAGCAGGTCATCCGTGAGCTTCAAAACATATAACTGCCCACCAAGATTATCATTCAGAAAAAATGGCCCTACAACTCGATCTCCAATAATCTCAGCCCATACGTTTAATTTTTGTGGATATTACGCGTGAGTTTCCCGCATCTAATGGGGGTTATGGTCAGACCAATAACGACAACTATGATGATTCACTTCACGGTGCAAAGAGAGAATACGTTCATCCGAAAAGAGAATCCATTCCAACTGTATGTGACCATGGTCAATGAAGTCCATCATTCGTTCACAGAACTCAATTCGTCGGTCTAGATCTTCATCAGTCAATTCTTGTAGCATTTGCATCTTGTAAGGGTGCATCTTTGCAGTTTTTAAAACCTTTAAAACAGTTTTAGGACTGACCTCATTATCGCATGCTAATTGCCGTGCCGAAATGATAGGGTTTTCTTGAATAGCCAACAAAACATTCAGCTTTGTATTTTCGTCAACTGCCTCTCTTCTTTGTCTTGCCAGATTCCTGACATGACCCAGTTTTCTATAGCGCCTTTCTATTTTGCTAATTGTGCCTTGAGAAAGCCGCGGTAAATCGGGATAATTTGCTTGAAATAATTCAGCTACCGCAGTTTGATCGCGACTTCGGTCACCATATCCAATCATCATTAATATCTCAATGCGAAGGGCTTCCCTTAAATAAGCCATGCTAAATAATTTACTAGGATGTGAAGATGTGAAAACTACACTATAGGAATTATTTACTTAAATAAACGAGCAAAGAAAAATACAAGGAACTGACAATATTGTAATTTACTAATGTGGGCGCTAACAAATCAAGCAGGTAACTAAAATCGAAATTAAAACACAGATGATCAAGAGCGTTCTTCATCAACGATAAGACCTGGCTTGCACGTTATCAATACGGCACATTTTTATCAACCGACCATTCAAGCATTGTCGCAATTAAAAAGCATCTAGTGAGTGTAAGAAACATAGAAGGTAAAGATTTTTTTCTTCAACGATAAGACCAGGCCTGTTGCAATAATAAATGCAAGTTATCACTACGGTACATTTTTACCTACCGACATTTCAATTATTTTCGAAATTAAATACCATTGAACCAGAGAAATTTGTTCATTTAGGTTTTTTCACATTATTTTTCAAACGCCCGAGAAAATAAATACTGCAGGACTCAAAATTCCGGAGGAAATATTTTCTTTATCATAGGTTCCGGGCGGACTGTACAAAACTGTGGCTGATTTATTGTTTTGCAAAAAATTTGCAAGTAGCAACAGGCCAGAACAACTTTTTCAGCATTATCAGGTTGCAGAAGCAAAGATTTTCGCACAACTGGAAACACAGCTGACAGAACTCCAAAAGTATTTTCCACTCCCGTCTTGCTCGTGATGACCTGTAATTAAATGAACGTTGGAATGTCCCCTTCGCATGTTCTCCTGGGAATGGTTTCATCAAGTTGTCCTGTAGAGGAAACGTATCGTCACAAACAAACACAAAATGTGTTGTCCTGTCCCGATGTCCTGGCAGCAGTTTTGCTGCTGGCAAATTTAATTTACCAGCGTTTAGTTTCTTTGAAAAATCTGTATTTTTAAAAACTCCACCATCGAAAATTCGTCCCTGACATCCCACATTCGCACATAAAAATCTATATTTTGCATCTACTACTGCCATAAGGACAATACTGAAAGTGCCATTGTAATTGTAATATTCACTTCCACTTTTAAAAGGGGTTTGTAGTACGACATGTTTTCCATCAATTGCTCCTACCCATTGAGGAAAATTCCACAGGTCCTCATAATCATGGGCAACTTGAAGCCACTCCTTGGGTGAAGCGGGTAACTAAAAAAGGTACATAATATGAAATGTCCAACTAAGTCAAAAATTTCATTATTAAGATAAGTTCCCTTATTTTGCGATTCTCTACCACCTCTTTTAACTTTAGAAGCACTTTTAAAACCTATTTAAAAGGGCAATTTTTTAAATTCGTATATAGAAATCCGTAGTTAGAAACTATTGTACTTAAGAGTGACTTTAAAAGAGGATGTTGAAACTTACTAAAATTTTGACACCCCTCGGAAAATACACAAGAGGACGACACATTACAATAAGAAATTCTTTCTAATAAGGATTCTTCCAACACACATGTACAACCATCGCGTGACACAGTGACAAAGGTTTCACCACCAAGATAAGTAACCTCTACTGATTCTCAACTTCATAAATCAGAGCCATCTCGTGCCATCGTGAGGCAGTTGGTACCACCAGGAAAGAAAACGTCGGGGAAGAGCTCCAGTCCCTCTGATCCTCAAATTGACGAAGCTTTTAAAGCAATAAAAGCACTAACAGGAGACCGATCAAAAAGGGACAGCTTTGACGTATATGGCGAATACGTAGGAAATAAATTAAGAACGTATAATGCATTTATTCGAGCTAACGTAGAACATAACATTAATTGTATTCTCCATTATGGTGAAATCCAAATGCTCTACCAATCACAAGGACAGTTTAATCAAAGGACAACAAATTTGCCGTCACTAACTGTATCTACTCCAAGTTCGTCATCTTTTCCAACACCAGTCCCGTCTCCATATCATCAGAAAGCGTTCAACATGCTGTCTTAGAGCCGCATGAACATAGCTTTATTGACGATCTACTTCCATCCCAAAATCAACAGGGAGATAACTCTTAAAATCGATGTTATCCACCTACTTATTTGAATAAATAATAAGAAAAGATTTAGATTTTTTTACCTGGATCTGATCCGTCAAAGCTTTTATTAGCGCTTCGTATACTTCCGGAATTATAGTACCAATTAACTGTTTCGATATGCGAAAAAGGTACATTAGACTGACCTAGAAACCGTAAACTTATCAATAATCTTGTCTTGACACATATTGGTTCTCGGTAGTTCGTATGTTTTTTTTTTTCAATTTTAAGACCAACCGTTACAATGAGTTTTTCAAATGTAGTTGTATCCCTTCGAGAGAAGTTATTGAACAACAGGTTGTCCTCCATTCTTAATTCTGGTAAAAACTGCCGTTCTCTGTTAGCGTATATACGACTTTGCCACCACCTTCGCTTTCTACGGCCTCATTATATATATATATATATATATATATATATATATATATATATATATATATATATACAATGTTCTGGTTGGAGTTTTGAACATTATTGAGGGTCCTCTTTCTTTATCTAACGGGCTTTAATGGTAAGTCACTCTTAATTTTACGAATGATGACATGTTTTAGTTTGATTTAAAAATATTAGTAAGGAAAAATTTACTTTATTCCCACCTTTAGGAAGGTAATAATGCGAAGATAATTTCAGACCAATAAAATAAGCACATTCGATTCATTCATAATTTTGATTTTCCCGAATTTTGAAATTTTTTAAATTTATATTTTTAAATAGAATATCGGCTATGTTTTACATTTTTTATAAGAAAAATGTTACTTTTAAATAAATTATGTAAACGGTAATTGAGGTGTGTTGTGACTATAGCTCCACGCTTATATATATATATATATATATATATATATATATATATATATATACAATGTTCTGGTTGGAGTTTTGAACATTATTGAGGGTCCTCTTTCTTTATCTAACGGACTTTAATGGTAAGTCACTCTTAATTTTACGAATGATGACATGTTTTAGTTTGATTTAAAAATAACATCTGTTGAATGCCTATAAAATAAATGTATTAGTCATTAATTACTATTTTTGTAGATATTTAAACACTTTCGGAGTTTTGTTTCTAATAACAAGAAACACTAACTATTTGCTACATTTAAATATATAACAATGCAGGGATTTGAGAACTATCTCAGATTCTTTGCGGAGATCGAGGAGTAAGATCTATAAAAATAATTCACTCATGTTGATAAACATACTTAAAAACCAGCGTATGTGATTAATTGAAACAGTTTGGTTTTAATGAATAATTATAATGAACAGTTGGTCGTTTTATGTTAGTCAGATACATGTATTTAACATCGCAGAAAATTAATAATCCTGATTTTTCGTTCTATGCATTCATAACAATCAAAAATTAAAATATTTAAATTATATTTTTTTAATGAATATTTGAATTGTGGTATTTATTATTGATTTTAATTTTAAATACCAATCATTATTAGATAATCAATTATTATGGTCTATATTTCCGTACAGAATAGAATGCATACAAATCTCGGGCACGTACAAATTTAATTTTTCTTTCTTCATAGAAACAATGAGTAGTCATAATTTTATAGTCTAGATATATATATATATATATATATATATATATAACCGAAATGGCTATTTAATAAAAAATAATATTTTAATAATTCTTTCTTATTTTAATAATCAACTTATACTGCACCGAACTAGCTCAATTTATCTCAATTGGGGATAGAGTTCATTAGCTTTAAAGCTTATTGTTGGCAAATAAAATAAAAATAATTTGATCTTTGAAGTTATTTTAATTTCGTTAAAATGTAATTGTGAAATCAAGGAAAATTTTATTTCTAACATGGAAATGTTCCTTGCCAGATAAATTGTAAATTATAAACATTGGTTGGTATATGAAACAGACCCTAGTTAAATCTGCACAATAACGCATGCGTAGCGTCCTAACTGAATTAATTAAAATGTAGCCTGTCAAAAATGTCGATAAACGGTCTAAAATATGTGGGTTCAATTCTGTTTTTTTCAAAAATAAAATGATAATGTTGAAAATAACACCGGTTCATTTACCTTACAGATATTTATACCATGTTGTCGCACAAACATTTACATATATGATCAATTAAAAATATAAATACAGGAAATCAAACGAATAATCAATGTAATAAATGGGTTATGAAAATAAAATTTCACTCACATGTGTTACTGTATTTTCCCAAAGATGTTTTCATTTGGCTGGTTCCATATTTGAATATTGTACGTAGACTTCTTCCCATGTGTAGCCGATGATACTGCTTTGCTGTTCACAATGGTGCTGTATACATTTCCATAATTTATCCAAGTCCAATTTGTTGATGAACGACCTTTCTTTGTGGTAAATATGATGTACCGTAATATTGCGTATATATTTTCCATTAAGCACTTTATTTTAAATCGTACATTTAAATGTTGGCTTAAATGTTTATAAAATTTTTCGATATTAAATTTATATTTTATTTTCATATAAATTTTAATTAATTTCACTTTTATTTTAGATCCCGTTATGGAATTTAGTTTATTAACCCTATGCTTCGCTTTCAAAGAAAATAAACATCAACTCCAAATAACATGAAGAAAAAAAACACATCAACCGATATTTGAACACGAATTCAAATCGAAACAATTTTATTTTAATCGACAATTTAATCGGTAATTAATAAGTTATAGGTTAAAACAATTGTTTCTAAGGTCTAGACTCTTTATTGATCGCGTTTCAAAAATCCGATACTATCAACGTAACTTGTAACTTACATGTTAACACCAACACTATGACTTGTTAGTCATAAAAAATGTCAAAAAAGCAAGAGCACAAAAGTAAGAGTAAGAGTAAGAGCAAGAGCAAGAGCAAGAGCAAGAGCAAGAGCAAGAGCAAGAGCAAGAGCAAGAGCAAGAGCAAGAGCAAGAGCAAGAGCAAGAGCAAGAGCAAGAGCAAGAGCAAGAGCAAGAGCAAGAGCAAGAGCAAGAGCAAGAGCAAGAGCAAGAGCAAGAGCAAGAGCAAGAGCAAGAGCAAGAGCAAGAGCAAGAGCAAGAGCAAGAGCAAGAGCACGAGCAAGAGCAAGAGCAAGAGCAAGAGCAAGAGCAAGAGCAAGAGCAAGAGCAAGAGCAAGAGCAAGAGCAAGAGCAAGAGCAAGAGCAAGAGCAAGAGCAAGAGCAAGAGCAAGAGCAAGAGCAAGAGCAAGAGCAAGAGAAAGAGCAAGAGCAAGAGCAAGAGCAAGAGCAAGAGCAAGAGCAAGAGCAAGAGCAAGAGCAAGAGCAAGAGCAAGAGCAAGAGCAAGAGCAAGAGCAAGAGCAATAGCAAGAGCAAGAGCAAGAGCAAGAGCAAGAGCAAGAGCAAGAGCAAGAGCAAGAGGAAGAGTAATAGTAAGAGTAAGAGAAATCAGGATTTATATATTTATACATTTCTCTTAGCTACCAAAATTTCAAGTTTTTCTGTACCATACACACAAAAGATCCAAGTCTAAACAAAATTGTTAACTTAACTAAAATACAAATTATGCTATAACTTTCTTAAAATAAGTCGGATTTACTTTTTGAAAACAGATTTGGAATCAGGGCAAATTCCGCATAAAAAGATAGCTCACAAGCCTTGTTTTGCTTTGAAGCTTTTCAATTTAACAATTTATAATCTAATTTTATATGTATCTAAAACATTCTATATTTTACACCTAAACTAATTACCTATTCGTAATCTACATGAAAAACTGTATCAGAATACATTTACTTCAAACCATATAACTTAATTTTAGCAGAAATTCCTTTTTCATATTATAATTTTAGGTAGTTAACCTCACTTTTCTAATTTTATGTTCAAATAACTTGTACATTGTAAATTTCTTCATGAAAACGAGGGACACCTTCTATTAATTGCTTTTATAATTTTTTTTAAGCTTAAATTATCTTAACAAAACTATACATTTGCAAACTTCTTAAAATTAATACTTAACCTAATTTATTACAATTTTACTCATAACTTGCGTTTAAAACGTCCAAATCACTTGAAATGTTACTTTATGAAGTTTTTATAACTGTCTTTAACATTAACACTGTGTACTTTCACTCTATAGTCATTCAGAAATCCATATTGTTTAACACATTTATGTAAATTTTATACACAAAATGTAATTTTGCATAAAATATCTCATTGTAGAATTGTTCATGTTCTAGTTAATGTTTACAACGCACTACCACTTCTCCTGCACTTTTTGTACACTTTGTCTGTGAATTATAACTATGCAGTGTTCGTATCATAACCCTTTCTTAAAGTTTACATAGTTCTTGCATTGTAACTAAATCTATACATGTTCTACATATTGTTATAAATTTACTTCATGTGAATAATATCTGTAAGGTTTCTAAATCGCTTAAATACTTTGAATAAACTGTAAAATTTACCGAAATATGTTCTACGAAACAAATCGTACTCACAAATATCAATCATTCTGACTTTCCTCACATGCTACTGGTATAGCTCATTGCTTTTTATGAATAAACAAACTTGTGCAAATTCCACCAAACCTATCTCGTTAAATTAAAGCCATATTCTCTCACTCGTCTACTATAAAACTATAAAAACGCAGTGTATACATTCTCCAATCTATTTAAATTTGCCCACTATAAAGAATATGAGCTTGTAAACTCTTGCCCCTGTATTAATCTTATTCCTAACCACCTCAAAATATATATGGAAAGTGAGAGAGAGCAGTCAAGCGCTTGAGAAAAAAATCAGTGTAAATGAATTCAACTTAAGTGGGAAATCAGTCCTCATTATTAAGCCGAAGTAAGGTCCACTTACGAAATGTCGCTCTACTAAAATAAAAACTGTAGAAATACCCCGATCAATTCAACTAAATATTAGTAAGGAAAAATTTACTTTATTCTATCGTTGGAAAAAAAGGAAAAAACAACGTGTTCTATTCTCTCCCCAAGTGAGAGGGCGGGCTGCTTGAAGGATTTACAACATACATACGTACATTAGGATTATATACATGATCAAATTAAGTATGGGTGCAAACAAGATCGGATCGGAAGAAACAGAGGTAGGATTCTGAAATTATTACCTCAGAATTCGCCTAAATAGTTGCGCCTGGTGTGCGTATACGCAGTGACCATGTGCCATATGCGTGTGAGGGCGCTGCTCTGAGAAAACCTCGTACAGGGTAGACGGTAACGGGAATCGAACCCATTACCTCTGCTACACAGTTGTATCGTTAGGACACGGTTTACAAGCGCTACAAAAACAAAGTGTGGAAATAAGCCGATCAACTCAACTAAATAATATAGGTTGAGCAAAAATTTACTTTGCCCTATCGTTGGAAGAAAAGCAACGTGCAACGTGTTTCATTCCTCTCCAAGTGGGAGGCCGGGTTGCTTGGGCTTTTCAAGATCATTCAGCCACAGTGATAGATGTCCAACACACATTAAAGAAGCAAGGTAGTTAGTGTTCTGAGAGGGAAGTTATAACCGCAGCATTCGCCTAAACAGCCGCGCATATTGTGCGTACACGCAGTTATCATGCCGCTATATGTGTATGAGGAAAACCTCCTGAAAACACCTCATACAGGATAAACGGTAACTGGAATCGAACTTATTGCCTCCGGAATGTTAAGCAGTGGTATTGTTGGGACACGATTACAATCGTGTGCGGAAACATCAATAATCGATATCCGCGATTCTATATCCCACTGCATTTTAAGAGATAATTTACGTGTGTATATAACAAAACATTAAAGTTGGGTTTATTCCTCGGATTCTCACATAATTAATTTAAACAAACTTTATGTGAACTCTTTATAACTGGAAAAACGTGAACCTTAAGCCAGCGTTTTCGCGGATAAGTAGTGTTAATTCTTATGTAATTTTTAAAGAAAAAGAGTAATCTGTCAATTATGTAAATAATGTATAAAAATTTAAAGTGATATAACCTTAAATACTGTTTTAATTGGTTACAGTTTTGGAATAAAAAAATAACTAAAGCATTTTTACGATTAACATAAAAAATCACGTCCATTGACCTACCACAACACTAACCTAGTTAACGTACAAATTGATACATTGATAAAAATTCAATTTACTGATTAGTTATGTTCCAATTTTAGAAAACCCAATCAATTTCAAGTTTGTAATAAATTAAAATAAAAAAAAAACTAAACCGATGAGTGGGATTGCTTTTATCGTCACACGACAAATTTGTATGATTTTACACGATTAACATTATGCACGTATTTTTATCGTACAATTAAACCATTTAATTGGATTTATAGAATCGAGAAAATATTTAAATTATAACAAACTTATCGGGTTAAAGCTATAAGCTTAAAGTAAATAAAACCCATTCTTATTTGCTTTACAAAGTTATTTAAATTTTTGTGTTACTTTTCAAAAAAATTAAACAAAGAATTTAGAAATTTTTAAATTATTATTTACTAATTATAATTTTTAAATAAAAATTCACAAGATGTGTATATTCATTTAGTTTGTAATTTAAAATGAAACACTCATTGTAAGTAATTGTGTCATCATTTTTCTGTTTAATAGGTTTTGATATTAAAACTCTTTATATGGATTTTGTTTATTAATTATTATTTATAATAGATCAAATTTAGCGAAAGTGTAGCTTTTGTTTACTAATTAAAAAATAATTCTTCTTGTCCTTAATACTGGCAGGTTCTTTCTGCTAATTAATCTAGACTATAAAATTATGATTACTCATTGTTTCTATGAAAGAATGAAAAATTAAATTTGTACGTGCCTGATATTTTTATGCATTCTATTTTGTACGGAAATATAGAACATAATCATTGATTATCTAATAATTATTGGTATTTAAAATTAAAATCAATAGTAAATACCACAATTTAAATATTCGTTAGAAAATATAATTTAAATATTTTAATTTTCATTGTTATGAATGCATAGAATAAAAAATTCGGATTATTAATTTTCTGCGATGTTAATACATGTATCTGACTAACATAAAACAACCAACTTTTCATTATAATTATTCATTAAAACCAAACTATTCCAATTAATAACATAGGCTGGTTTTTAAATATATTTATCAATATGAGTGAATTATTTTTATAGATCTTACTCCTCGATCTCCGCAAAGAATCTGAGATAGTTCTCAAATCCCTGCATTGTTATACTGTGTGTCAATTTAAAAACTTACCATAGACTATATCTCATGAATAAATGATGATATCAAAAAAGTCTCTAAACCGTTTCTAGGGTAGAAAGGGGGAACCAAAATGACATAGGAGACAACTCACCCAAATCAACCGCCTACGCCCCACCTACACTAACAAAAAAATTTAAATAGCGAACCCCTACTTGTAATACATCATTAGAAAGCCTGTAAAAAATGCTATCCAGTCGTATAAATAAAAATTATACAGGGTGTATTAATATTAAACCAATTAAATATTTAAATATTTGAAAAACAAAAACACCCTACTTGCGATATAATGTTAAAAATCTCTAAAGATGCCAATAATTCCTGATTTTGCATTGATAAGTGTCCGTACTATTTGTTGTTAGAACAAAAAATAGTTTTGCCGTTTTAGTCATAAGTTGTCAACTGTTATCATTTTTTGAGTTCTACCAGAATCCATAATTTATTTGTTTATTTGACGTTTGAGGTCACCAGATTTTCCGCCACCAGATTATTTTCTTTGGGGTTACCTCAAGTCTGTTGTTTACAAAATCCAACCTGCGTTACTTCAGGAGTTGCCGGAAAGAATTACTCAAGCATGCGACTAATATCAGAACAACATTTACCAAAGTTCATGAAGAATTTGAAAACAGGCTGTACTATTGTTTACAAAACAACGGAACCCACTTTGAACATTTACTTCATTAATTAATATTTTTACCAAATTTATAACAAAACCTTTCAGTGTATATTGATGTACTTTTTTGAAATAAAATATTATAGTGTTATTTTTGAAAACAGATTTGTGTTCATTTATAAAAATGACTGAAATAATATAATACACCGTGTATAATTTTTATTTATACCACTAGATAGCATTTTTTTACAGGCTTTCCAATGATGTATTACAAGCAGGGGTTCGCTATTTAATTTTTTTAGTTGGGGTAGGGGTTGATTGGGGTGAGTTGTCTCCTATGTCATTTTGGTTCCCCCTTTCTACCCTAGAAACGGTTTAGAGAATTTTTTGGTATCATAATTTATTCATGAGATATAGTCTATTGTAAGTTTTTAAAACTGACCAACACTGTATAATTAAATGTAGCAAATAGTTAGAGTTCCTTGTTATTAGAAACAAAACTCTCAAAGTGTTTAAATATCTACAAAAATAGTAATTAATAACTAATACATTGATTTTATAGGCATTCAACAGATGAATCAAACTAAAACACGTCGTCATTCGTAAAATTAAGAGTGTCTTACCATTAAAGTCCGTTAGATAAAGAAAGAGGACCCTCAATAATGTTCAAAACTCCAACCAGAACATTTATATATATATATATATATATATATATATATATATATATATATATATATATATATATATATACTAGCGTGGAGGTATGGTGACAACACACCTCAATTACCGTTTACGTAATTTATTTAAAGGTAACCAAAAAATGAAGCAAAATACACAGCGATACTATCATGTATACTAGGTATCTCAAGCAACATACGAAGAATATGCACTGTCTTCAAATCCACAAGAACACTCAAGAGAATCCTAACCAAAACCAAAAACCACACAATGAAGACCATAATTCCATGAATTGTGTACACAACCTACCATACGAATGCGGCAGATCATACGTAGGAGAGAGCAGTAGACCACTCAAAGTGAAAACTCAGGAATGCAGGAGCAGCATCCGCAAAGTAAAACAAAAAGATCTAAAATCGTCGAAAAAGGTCTGGAACGGAAACCATCGAATCCAACTGGATAATATACAGGCCAAGAATGCGACTCGTCGAAAATTAAAGAAGCCGCTTACGTGGAACTGGCATAAAATTTAAGTTTTATCCGAAAATGCACTCTTAAAAAGTTATACGCTCTCAAGGTTCAATTTAAAATGTAGAAATATCTGGTGTAGAACACCACGCGACCTACAAACCTACAAAATTAAAAGAAATGAAATAATTTTTATAATTTTTATAATTACGTTGTATGGTTGGAAGCAGAATTAAAATGCTGCCGACAAGGCAATATTTTGATATAATTTCTTCAGACTCACCCATTTCTCACAAATTTAACAAAAATAATTTTAAAGAAAATGGCGACTCGACGATTGAATTTTTGTATAAGTTTAGTTTGCTCCAACAATATGAAACACCCCGTAGAATCAAAATTTTTTTAAAATGTAGTACCTATTGATATATACGCGTGGTCCAAATCATTTCTCTAACTTATTTCGTCTTTCTACAATCTTCCACTCTCTCCGCGTTTGACCACTATATATATATATATATATATATATATATATATATATATATATATATATATATATATATATATATATATATATATATATACCCGGTGTAAATTAAATAACTGTAACTGTAACTTTTGAACGTGTCGTTAGATTTTGTTCAAGTTGTCATGGGTTATACTAGAGCCAGTTTGAGATGTTTACTTTCTTGCTAAATAAGAAAGTATTGCAGTCGAAAACAAATCGAAAAAGATAAGTTGCGCTATTGTGATGTTTTACGACTCCCTGAACTCGAAAACATAAATTTTAGAAAATTTTTCAAAACGTCTGTGTGTGTGTGTGTGTGTGTGTGCGTGTGCGTGTGCGTCTGCGTGTGCGTGTGCGTGTGCGTGTGCGTGTGTGTGTGTGTGTGGTGTGTGTGTGTGTGTGTGTGTGTCTGTGTGGTGCCTGTGGTCACTGGCCAGCCGAAACTATATGGACGATTTTGATGAAATTTGAAATGAAGGCCTACGAGACAATTATATCGACAAGCTTTCAAACGCAATAGGTATACAGGCGGTGAAAATAAGGGTGTTATTTTGGGGGCAAACTTTCAAATTTTAACATAAAAGATTGAAATTCAGATCATCAATAACTCGCACTTTAAAGAGATTTCTTTACGTAATAAATTATGATATAAATTTGCCTATATTTAAGGGGTCAAACTTAAGGAATTGTTCGAAATTGATTTATTCAAAAATCTCTCCAAGCATTTTTTTCTTCTTTTTTATATTTTGTAGGCAACCAACTACTGTTATGAATGCAAATAACTTGCTTCTTCTAAAGCTACTAGTATAGGAGATACGAATTTTCAAATATTTAATATTGATATTGTTATGACTTTCTAACTATTTTGGTTACAAACTTGGGATTTTGGAAACAAACTTTGTTCATTTGGGCTAAGGAAATGATATTATCCTGATGAACACACTACTTCCGGTTTTTTCGGAAATTGAAAGCATTCCCCGTATTGCTGGCATAACATACACATACTCTTACTTTATTTGAAAGGTAGCGAAATTTGCTTTATAATGATATGAAACAGTCCGTAGTTACCTTGAAAGATAAGCGAGATATCTGTTTTTAACTTTCAACCTTCATGTAGGTGTAGAAGGTTATGCAAGCGACTTTTTTTTTCACTATCGCTAAACCGACTTATTAGCTTATTTTACAACATTTGACCAAGTCTCGTCAATATCGGCCATGATATCTGGATGTCTCGGTAAGTGGGGAGGGGGTTATAAGGGTCAATTTTTGGTTTCCATTAAATATTTCAAAGATATAAAAATGCCCCATATATTTTTTAGTATTTTGCAAGAAAGTTCTGTAATGCACTAGCATTCACGTAGCTTTACATAAAAAAAAACGATATGACCGACTTTGGGTTTCACCTGAAATGACACAAAAGCTGAAAATTTAAATGGAACAACTTGTACATGTTTACATATTTGGATTCTACGGCTTCAAATACATACAGTTCATCTGCCAAATGTCAACTCACACTCCATTTTACTTCGACAGAGTCGGCTTCAGGAGCATTTCATGCGAGTTATTGATGACCTGAATTTCAATCTTTTATGTTAAAATTTGAAAGTTTGCCCCCAAAATAACACCCTTATTTTCACCCCCTGTATACCTATTGCGTTTGAAAGCATGTTTTGACGACATAATTGTCTCGTAGGCCTTCATTTCAAATTTCATCAAAATCGTCCATATAGTTTCGGCTGACGAGTGACCATAGACACCACACAGACACACACACAGACAGACATTTTGAAAAATTTTCTAAAATTTATGTTTTCGGGTTCAGGGAGTCGTAAAACGTCAAAATAACGCAACTTAACTTTTTCGATTTTCTTTCGACCGCAATACTTTCTTGTTTAGCAAGAATATAGAAAGTTAAAAAATTGTTTTGTTTTAAAATTATGTATTGGTGTTTTCCCGTTGTAATAGCAAGATTAATTGACGTCCTTCTGTTTAAGAAATAAAAGATTAAAATTTATCTCGAAAGCTTGACGAATATCAAAGAGTTTTCTTTTAAACCCTGGCCTAATTAGACATGAGTAGATGACTGCTCCATCAATATAAATTGATCAATTTGAATTTCCACACAGTCAAGATTACCTTCCTACTAAATAATTAATAATGGGTATATATATATATATATATATACATATATATATATATAGTGATATAGTGGCCAAACGAGGAGAGAGTGGAAGATTGTACAAAGACGAATTAAGTTAGAGAAATGATTTGGACCACGCGTATATATCAATAGGTACTACATTTTAAAAAAAATTTTATCCTACAGGGTGTTTCATATTGTTGGAGCAAACTAAACTTATATTATTACATTTTTGGGAAGCCCATAAAATACGCTTTCATTTGATACCAAATTGTATCTATTCTATCTCCTTAGGTTTTAGAGATATTCAATTAGTTTTCTAAAAAATTATTCCACATGTGGTCGTCGCATTCGTCAGTGGCCTGCGGTGTTGGTTGTTTTTCATTCATGGAGTGCAAAATAGTTATTTACCTAACCTAATTCGGAAAGTTAATTTTCCCGCATGAGCACTTTGTTTGCAGCACGACCTCAGGGACTACTGCATTTAGTACGAATTCGGGAAAATATATTCCGAACAAGTTAGATACAAAGTTTTTTGTAACGAATAAATTAATAAAATTAAAAATAAATAATTTAACATTGTTTGGTTTTTTTATTCTAAATGGATTAGTAGCATAGCCGGCATTGTAATGTTGCATTCTTGTTATGGTTACATCTCAACAAAAATTCAATCGTCGAGTCGCCATTTTCTTTAAAATTATTTTTGTTAATTTGTGAAAAATGGGCGAGTCTGAAGAAATTATATCAAAATATTGCCTTGTCAGCAGCATTTCAATTCTGCTACCAACCATACAACGTAATTACACTAGTTTCTGTTGGAAAGTGAAAAACACCGCAGTGCGGGAAAACAAGTTTTCGGTGCATCGGGAGTAACCAGGAAATACCTATTTCAAAGCTATAAGTAAAAAAAATTATTTGATTTCTTTTAATTTAAGTTAGCATCTAGATGTCTATGAACTCTGCCTGTCATGAACTTTTAAACGTCTGTTTCACATAGATTATTGTTTTTGCGTTTACAGTGTTGCTTATTATCGTAATGAACTTATTATAAGAGATTGAATAATTATCCTAAACAAAAATGTTATAAAAATTATTTCATTTCTTTTAATTTTGTAGGTTTGTAGGTCGCGTGGTGTTCTACACCAGATATTTCTACATTTTAAATTGAACCTTGAGAGCGTATAACTTTTTAAGAGTGCATTTTGGGATAAAACTTAAATTTTATGCCAGTTCCACGTAAGCGGCTTCTTTAATTTTCGACGAGTCGCATTCTTGGCCTGTATATTATCCAGTTGGATTCGATGGTTTCCGTTCCAGACCTTTTTCGATGATTTTAGATCTTCTTGTTTTACTTTGCGGATGCTGCTCCTGCAACCCTGAGTTTTCACTTTGAGTGGTCTACTGGTCTCTCCTACGTATGATCTGCCGCATTCGTATGGTAGGTTGTGTACACAATTCATGGAATTATGGTCTTCATTGTGCGGTTTTTGGTTTTGGTTAGGATTCTCGTGAGCGTTCTTGTGGATTTGAAGACAGTGCATATTCTTCATATGTTGCTTGAGATACCTAGTATGCATGGTAGTACCGCTGTGTATTTAGCTTCATTTTTTGGTTGCCGTTTCATGGCGTAATAAAAAGGATCGAAACTGTTCGTTTTGTGTTCATATCTTACGATGATATCGAATTTAAAATCCGTACTAATTAAACTTTTAGAATGAGAGAAAGAATATATCTTATAGATTTGCGAATAAGATAGGGTTTATGGTTGGTTGCGGGAATAAGCATGCAAGAAACGTCCAATTTACTGGCTTTGCTCACCATGTATCGTAACTTCACTTCCCATGTAGAGGGACACCGGTGCTATCGATTTTGATTAGATGAAATTTGAATTTTGAGAGACATACGTCATTATTATAGAATGATATGAGAAGAGACTATAAAAGGGGCAAATGGAAGAGGCTAAGAGAGGAGTTTTGTTGATAATCTTGACGGTAAAATGTTGCCCAATTTTTAAGAATGTTATTGCTAACGTCAAGCTGTCTCAAGATTAACCAAGGTTATTCAAAACCAATAAACTACAGAATGTGCAAGGGATCTATACAATGTCCTCAACTTTTCACTGATTTTAAATAATTAGTAGTAAGTCCAGGTATAATAAAGTATATCAGCAGTAGTGTGCGTGATGAGTGAAGGAAACGGAGGTCAAATATTTTTATTACGACGAGAGTGACGTATTTTGAGCATTAGGAATTATATAATTATTAGTCTACACTGTTCAGAGGAGTTAGATGGATTACTTAAAAAAAGTAATATTTACAAGAATATATGAAAAAACAGACGGGAAGATAACCCGGCAGAAAGGTGACAAGAGAGGTAAAAAAAACTAAATCACAGGTAACAAGTTAAAAGAAATTAAGGAATCCCGCGAGGGGTACTGAATAAAACGATTTTTACATATTATAAAGTAACCAGAGTTGTAACAGGTACTTTTATTTCTGTACCTAGGAACAATTAGAGGCACTTGAAAGATATTGCTAAAGAGATCTATTTTTCAGAAGTAACACGGGAAAGTCGGTCTCTATTATCTGTTAAGATTTGGCTTTCTGTACTGAATATCTAAATTTGTGCTGAAAAGGATTGAACAGTGTTGAACACTTTAAGCACTTTCATAATTAGCTGATAGGTTAATAAGCATATTCTTCGTCCTACTTTTACGCATGACATTGTTGCTTTAGTGATACAATTCGGACACTTCAGTAACTGTAGTTTCAATTTACTGGTTTTTGACCATTTCCGTATTGCTTAAAAAAAGGAGTATTATTTTAAAACAGTTGGTGTCATTTCGGTCAAAGCGTATCATAAGTACCTAATGCTTATGGATGCTGCATTCGCTTTTTCGCTTCGTTGTAAAGTATTTTCTATAATATCTGTTTTGTTATTAAAGGAGTTTCCAAAAATAACCATGGGCAGTCTCATTAGATATGCACTACCGTACCTTTTTACACGTTCTACACTTTCTCCAAAATCAGCCGAAATGGCTGAGCTTGACGTAATGGTCTGCGTAGTTGGGAAAATCCAGAGATGTAATCATACTTTGTTTATGTTAGCTTCCCCCATGTATTTTTTGATATATAGTAGGTTGTATTACCACCTTTGCACTGAACAAACAAAACACAAGTACTGTGTGTCCAATTTTTGTAGATTAACATACCTTCGATATAACTAGGCATAAGCAATTTGATTCGTTTCTACAACAAATGGTATGTAAGTTTCATTTAAGCATATTTTACATTAACTAAAAGGATATCTGGTGTGAAACAACAGCGACCTTCCAACCAAAATCAAAAGGAATGAAATAATACACTTTTTACGATAATTCTGCAACCCCTTTTGTAATACGTTCATGATGAAAATAGGCAATATTGTACAAACAACAACATTATATGTCAGTTAGACGTTTGAATCTTCATTTCAGATTTAACGTTTATGGCGTATTAATAAACATAAGTATTCAAATTTTACATTTTTATTCATTCAACTACGAGCAATGGAACTAAAATATGTTCGACCCTGTTGACCTTTCGATTCAATCAAAAGTGTTTCCTAATTACGTTGTCTTTAATGCGAAATGAAATCGGCGTTAGCTTCAAATCACATGTCTATGATCAAAATTGGATCTAGAAGTCGGATTGTCTATTTGCCCCTGGGAATTTGAGCATTTTCAAAAACGAAATGGTGTGCTCAAGCTCGTTTATAAATCTAGGGTCCTTTTGTTATTGTATAGGTATTTATACTAATTTAACTGTAAAGCGCGTTTTAGCACTGTATGCAATACATTGCGATAGTGTTTCACTCTAATTGCTGCCCTCACGCTTAGGGAGAGTACCAGCTCTGAGTGTCGGTTAGTCTCATCTAAAAAGTAAGCGGTCACTTATAGGAGCTAGGTATGTACAGTGGGGAAATGATTACCTAAAGGTTATGAAAAATTGTTAGAACAGCTTCTTGTTTGATTAGATCGAGATTGATTGGTTTGAATGATTTGACTAATTGCTTTGATTGTTTGGGATTGATCTGGTTGTTTGATTTCATCGAGAGTAATTTGTTTGAGATTGATTTGCTTAATTGATTGGATTTGATTAATTGATTGGTTCGATTTGACCGAGATTGTTTCATTTGGTTAGATATGCTTCGACTGATTTGATTAATTTCAGTTTTTTGACAAGGATGCAAAGGACCGAGAACAAATTCCGGCGTCCTATACCTGTCTTGCAAGTTACCGCTAAAATAGCCTACAAGATGCCCGACAAAACAAGTTAACCTACAAAGTTAATTATGACTTATAATTAAAAGCAAATTGACTGGAATTTTGGGGGGGAAGACCGGAGAGCAAGTTCCGGCGTCTTATACCTGTCCTATGAGATAACATGAGGGCCCACTTATTAGAATACAATTTCAAATTTCCCGCCAAAACAAAATGGTCGAGGGCTTTGGTTATGACTCATAACATCAAAATTTGAAATGAAGGTCAATGTCTTTACCTTTACGTAATCATATAATTAGTGGGTTTTCCCCTGTAGCAGGTGTAATTGAATAGTGAACGGTGAAAGGATCTTGAAAATGTAATTACGGTGTTGACATTGTTTACGTGAGTTGTTTTTCCTGTTTAAAATCTGTCTGCGTAAAAACCTAACGGAATTTGATTCGGCCTAACGATTACAGGGATCTGCATGCGCTTACCGCTAGGTGGAGCAATGATGAATCTCTATTACAGAAAACATCAATTAGTTTTAAAGATACACCGATAGATGGCGTAACAAACAGTCAAATCTACGTTTCAAAATATACTGCTAGATTGAGCCCCAATTGCAGAAAACATTCATTAACTTTAAAAACACGCCACTAGTTGGGGACGAAGACCATACAACAAGTTCAGGAGACCTATACCTGTCTTATGAGATAATCTGGCCCCCTTATTAGAATACAATTTCAAATCTCGCCAATTACAAAAATGGTCCATAAAACCGATACTATTGCAAATTTACCCCCAAGGGGACCATAACAGAGGGCAAAGACACGTGAACAAGTTTCGGGGTCTTATGAGATGACATGAGGGCCCCTTATTGTATTACTATTTAAAATTTCCCACCCAGGGGACGAAGACCGAACAAGGGGCCAAGATCCTAGAACAAGTTCCGGGGTCCTAAACATGTCTTGTGAGGTATCATGAGGGCCCCACTTACTAGAATGTAATTTCAAAATTTCCGCCAAAAACAAAAATGGCCGACAAAACAAGGTAGCATACAAAATTTAATTATGTCTCAATTGAAAACAAAATGGCGGAGGAAATTAATTATGACCTCATCCGAAGATCTAAAGTTGACAAGGGGGCGAAGACCCTTGAACAAGTTCCGCAGTCCTATACAGGGGGCTAAGGCCTGAGAAAAAGCGCCAAAGTGCTATACCCGTCTTATGAGATAGTATGAGGACCGTCTTATTAGAATACAATTTCAAATTTCCCACCATACCCCACAAGATGGCAGCCGAATCGAAATGGCCGATAAAACAAAATGACCGGTAATTCACACCCACAAAATGGCCTACAAGCCACGTCCACAAAAGAGTCATAACTAATCAGAAACCAGGGGGCGGAGTCCATGCACCACCCATTCAGAAACTAGGGTGCGTGGCCTACCCTCAGGCCCACCAATCAGAACACCGCATGCGCACGCAGGGTGGCTGCGGTTGCCTACCCTCCGGGAGCTGAATTGCAAAAAGGCTTTTAAGCCAGCTAAAAGGTCACTAATTAGGATAAAAATTCCTGCAAGGGATTGAAAACCAACCCCCAAAAGAAGCCGGTCCCACCCTCACTCCAGGGGCTAAACTCAACAAAAGGCTCTTAATACAGTCCCATATCTCCCATAGGTGGAAATATTTCCTAAACGAAGCCTTTATCAATTAGTTATGGTTGGTTTCCTTAGAAATGGGGACCTACTCTAATGGGCTGTATTGATATTTTTGTAATACATTTATACAAGTGATCAAAAATGGACTATAAAAAGTAGATTCAAAAAAACCTATAGTCATTTTTTTTTAATGTAAACTCCCTATTTTTTTAATTCTATCTTATTTAGCATTAAGAATAAGGGTGACTTTGTATAGTATATTACAAAAAATTGTAGTTTTTGAAATAATGACAATTTAACATTTTTTTATTGTAAAAAGGCTATACGGCTTTGAAGTTTTGTTGTTAGTTGGCAGTGACGGCGGAGCGCGGCGAAACAAAAAAAATCGAGCACTTCAGATCGAAATATTAAAATTTATTGAACCCCATATAAATAATTATTTTATTAAACGAACTTAAAGTAAAGACAATATTTTTTTTATTCAACAAATTATGTCCTAATCCTAATCATAAACTCAACACCTCTAATGTAACTAAACCTGTAACTAATTATACAGATAAAAGTACTAGAAACACGTCAAATACGTACTACCTAATAAGTTGTTTGAAATGTCCGCCTCTTTCTTGAATACACAATGCAACACGTCTCTCGAATTCGCTGCTTAAATTTCTACACATTTCAACACTAATGTTTTGAAAACAGTTTCTAACCCTAATCTTCATGTCTTCCTTTGTTGTAGGTGGTATTTTATAAACCTGCTCTTTGACGTACCCCCATATGCTAAAGTCCATTTTAGTAAGATCTGGGGATCTAGCAGGCCAAGCAACAGGCCCTCCCCTGCCAATCCAACATTATGGATATCTATCATTTAAAAAAGTTATTATCGGACCTGCATGATGTACTGGGGCCCCATCATGAAGAAACCACATTTCTTGTTGCGTATCCTGTGGCACTTGACGCAACAAATTAGGTAGATGGTTTTGCAGAAAGTCTAAGTATACTTCCTCTGTTACTCGTTGATCAAAAAAATATGGTCCAATTACATGATTACCGACAACACCTCCCCAAACATTTAAAGACCATCTAGTTATATCTACAAATCTAGTATATCTTACAAAATGTGGATTTTCGGTAGAATAGTAATGAAAATTGTGTCTGTTTACACTTCCGTTTCTGTGAAATGTGGCCTCATCTGTAAATAAAATCAAATGAACAAAATTTCTTTGTTGGTTCATTTTGTTTTGAGCTCATTGACAAAACTCCAACCGTCTTTGATAATCTTCAGGAACCAACTCTTGAAGTAGTTGAATGTGATAGGGGTGCATTTTTTGAGACTTCAATATCCGCTGTACCGTACGTCGTTCAACACCAACCTGCTGAGAAATGGATCGTTGTACAATATATGGATTTTCGGTAACTGTTAATAGTACATTTAATTGATTTTCCTCAGTCTGTGCACGTTTTTCCCTAGTATTTTTTTCATATAACACATTGCCAGTTCTTTCAAAACGCTCCAAAAGCTTTTCAAATGCGCTTCTTTCAGGTTGCCGTCTCTCTGGAAACCGTTGTTGATACAGTCTTCTTGCTAAGAGCGTATTCTTATCACTAGCTACCAAAACAAAAATCATATTAACCATCTCGGCTTGCGAAAAATTCATTATTTACAATTTTAATTCAAGTTTTAAATCAATTTGCTATAAAATACACTAATGCATCACACAAATTATCAACTGACAATAAATAATGACGTTTCGGATGATCTCTATTATTTTTATATGCCACGCCTCGCCGTTACGGTCAACTAACAACAAATCTTGAAAGCCGTATAGCCTTTTTACAATAAAAAAATGTTAAATTGTCATTATTTCAAAAACTACAATTTTTTGGAATATACACTCTTATACAAAGTCATGTTAATGCTAAAAAAGATAGAATTAAAAAAATAGGGGGTTTCCATTAAAAAAAATGACTTCATAGATTTTCTTGAACTACTTTTTATTGTCCATTTTTGATCACCCTATATGAATGTATTACAAAAATATCTATACAGCCCATTAGAGTAGGTCCCCATTTCCCAGGAAACCAACCATAACTAATTGATAAAGGTTTCGTTTAGAAAAGATTTCCACCTATGTTTTGGCCTGCAAACGTCATATTTGACAAAAAATTTGAAATTTGTCAAAAACGGTTAGACTTAGGTATAAGACATTATGATTTTATGATCTACCCTGTATAATTAAAAATATTTTTGGAATATGCACCAGAACATATCTTACAACTTTTGTATTTAATTTTTTTTGTATCTCTTTAAATAAAGGAGATATGGGACTTTGTCACACTAATGCGCCACCCTGTATATATATATATATATATATATATATATATATAAAACAACGGGGTTTTTGGGGCATATACAAAGTCTGTTCAGATTGAGGTTTTGCAAGTGCTTGTAAACTGAAATAGTGTTCTAGTCTTTTACTTTTAACATTTTCTTGTTGTTTGCGTTTTTCATCAGCAATTTTTTTATACTATGCAACACTTAATTTTTTACGATATTTACTCATTATTAAATGTAAAAATTAAGAAGCTAAAGTAGTGTTATGTTTTTAGTAACGATGGAAACTTTACGTAATTTATTTAATACAAACACAAAAGTTAACACGAAAATCTTATGCACTACGAATAACGATTAAATATAGAACTATAAACAATTAACACTTAAGCTTTTAATTTATCTCAGTACAATTATAATTTATATTCACTGCACGACTAAATTCGCAATGAATCATCTCTGGATCGGTTCCTTTTATACATAAACACGCACAGATGGAAGACAAGTAATATTCTAGATGCTGAGTAACTCATCGCTAGACGACTGAATATACGATAACGGCACGCTTTGATGTTTACCGCGTTGGTTATTTTTAGCATACGGGTAGTTTATTATCGCGCATGCAAGTGCGTTCCAATAGCGATACAAATTGTAAGCGTACAAAGCAATGAACGGTACAACGTACAACTGAAATCAGAATTCGGAATATAATATACCTACTGAATCAAACTAAAAAAAATCTTTGAGTGTAGAAACTTAATGTGTTCGGATTAATAAAATAAGAATATTAATTATCCAGGGTACACATCGTCGAGACGTTGACACTATATAGTCTCAACGCAAACTTGCGGCAGTCTCCCGGCGGTTGTTTGGTCGGATGTTTTTGACGTCTGAAACCAAACCCAAACAAAAAAAAAAAAACAGCTCAAACATTTTAGTTGGTGATGAATACATTCATAACACAATCAAGGTACAGTACTTGCCGCCGCATTTTAAACATAAACCAAATGTATTTCAATTCAATAAAATTGTCACATTGTTTTGGGAAGGTTTATAGTATTTGTAAAGTGTTATTATAAAGATAAAAAATTAACAAGATTTTGATTTAAAGTTTTATTTACAATAATTAAGTTTACGTTATTTAAATTTCTTGTGTCATCTATAATGGTAAATACGGTACTGCGCACACTCGCTCCAGCATATGCATACGCACACGCACAAGTCGATTTAGCCATAGTAAAAAATGTTGATTGCATAAATTTCTGTACCTACATATGCACATGTAGATTGGAAGATCAGTAATCTAAATTTTGAACATCCTTTACCGCTAATTATATTAATTAATTGCTATGATATGCATCAATTTCTCCCATAAGTGCAACCTGTAATACATAATACATCAAGATCCATAAAATTACCCACTTTTATCTTTAAGAAACAGTTTTCTGATTGACGTATTTATTCAAAGGAACGCATGGTTATGTAAGGTTACGTTATGGTTTATGATTATCACCTGTAATCTCCCTAGTGTTTGGATTATTTCCGGAATTTTTTTCTAGTCACAAATGTTTTGAAAATTAAAACATTTGTGAACGAGTAGAAATTTCCGGTAATTAATTCAAGCACGTGGGGAATTCAATAAGAAAGTATCCCAAGATTATTCCTTGACGACGGGATATTTTCAGTAATATCACCTTCAACATTAAATATTGTACCTAAAGCATAGAAAAATAATCTTATACTTTTGTAAAAGTACGTCAATGGGAAGTGTCATTCATTATTTTACTCGTAACCAGATTAATCTAATAAGGTATGCTGTTTCTAGAATTTTATTCTTAAAACTGCTACACTTTTACAAAAATGTTGATTAAGCAAATGCAGTGAGAAAAATAGCGAACGTTAATCACAACAGGTTATTTTTGTGCTTCAATGGTTCTTTATATTAATTGTTAAAAAATGCACTAAACAGCAGAGATAATCGGCAACAAATAAAAATAGATCAATTAACGGAATCAATAAATTACGAAAATGAAATAAAAAAAACAAGAGTAAGGGACAAACATCCATAAAGAAAACAGTAATTAAAAATGAGAAAATTTTTTGTTGAATCTACAATAAAATCGGAAAGTGCACATTTTGTTGTAATTAATTATTATTACGTGTAATCTACTTATTTAAAAAGAAATAAGATCATCGCCGCAGTCATCCATTATAATTTTCAGTTGCATCCTACCATAACGTATACATAATTTTTGTAATTTTCTAGTAAAAGTTAATAAAAATTATTATAAACAATTTCCGCATTTTTATAAAAACAAATAGTAATTTAGTTTATTTTCCTTTTAATTCTTAAAAATGTACAATCAAAAAATGCTATAACAAGAAGCACTTTCATCCTTCAAGTCAGATAAAGTAGCCTTCAAAAAGTGAAATTGTTTACAATTTTTTTGACCATAAACAGACAGGCGCTACACTTAGGCCATAATTACAAATTATCAAGAGTAACTTTCTTTTAAGGAAGCTCTTGGCTAATTTGATGATAAACGATTCTTAATATTAAAATATTCAAATAAAATCAGTCGTAATTTTTTTTTGAAAGCGAAAATATAAGTCAAATGGTTTGAAAGGTAACACCAATTAGCTATTTCACACATACCTATGTAGGTATGTCTCGTTATTGACTAACAGAAAGTAAAGGTTTCGGATGTACATAATAACGATGTACGGATAATATTCGTATTAAGTTACCGATGGTTTTCAATTGCGGGTTGGGCCGGTGAAAGGACAGGAATCTGAAGAAATGCTGATACATTTCTAAAGCAGATCAGTTCAACAGCATCGGGTGTTGGTGATAGCGGTTCTTATAGTTAACTCCTTCAAATGTTAATTCACGTAAGTGAATATATCATTAATTAAAACTTAAAACAGATTAATTAATTTTTGATTTTAATTCTTTTTTTTAAACAATGTAATCATATGGGAATTATAATTTCTTTCTTTAAAGAAGAATCGCAACCTAGATTCGTCTATTGTGATTATAAATTTACATTGATATAAACAAATATGCTGCATCTGTTTTAATTAATTATCATGTAGTGAAGATTTTTTTTGTTTTAGGTTACTTTAGTGTTTTTATTGGCATTAAGCTTGATTAAAGCTGTGCCACCTTCTGGTTACAAAAAGGCTTTGGAAGTATATGATGAGGTAAGTAACACTTTATTTTAATCTTAAATCTTAATAGAGTTTCCTCAAGCATGAAAGCATCATAGATATTTTTCAATACTTTTCTGTGTTAAGAAAGTATCTAATTTACAAGATGAAATTTTAAAATTAAAAAATAGATATTGATATCTTACGTTTTTAATGTAACACAATGTAATAAAAAAACTAATAGCTTTAACTACATACGAGTAACCTACTAAAATATTTGATCAGCAGAATATATTATGTTCAACGGAATTGCTAGATATATATTTTTGCCAAAAATATGAATATTAGCACAGTTTCGCATTTTCACAATAAAAATATGGATCAGTATCCCAACATTAAAATTTAAGGTTAGTCCGATTGGGAATTACTACAATTTAATTGAAAGTTGAAAGCTAGTAACATTTTATATTGCAAAATATTATGAATTGTAAAATATCTACAAAATCGCGCTACACAGAATATCAAAATGGTATCCAAATTTAATAAATAAAAGTTTGCATAAAATTTTAATTAATTTAGTGAATATGTATGAACGTTTGAATTTTCATAAATTAAATACATTTGATTTAATCTAATTTAATTTGACAAACGTTTGTACATTCTTCAATGCGTTGTTCCATAAAAACGTCTTGCACAGTTATACACCCAGAACGCAATCGTGAATCTTGAAATCTAAAGAAGAGAGTTGAACGTGTATGAATCTAGCACCTCACTTAAAGAAAATAGTTATTCACAGTTCACCATAATTTTCATATTAATATAGATGGATTTTCGATTATGTGATCATACATAATTGTTTTTAGACTACGTGTATGTACTAAGGGTTATGGGAAACCTGCCGTAACGCAGAACCAGAAGCATGAGTACAAAACATGTCAATTTTCGGGATGAGGAAGAAGGATCTTCTTCTGAGTCCCAAAAAATGCATTTTTTTGTACAAATAAAACATAACATTTTTTTCCGGCCACTTTTATCTTTATATTCAGTTTATTTGCAGTTCACTGTGTTTTTCGGAACCCCTTATTTATAATCTATTTTTTTTATTTGCCCCCTAGATTTGGGGTGTTTTATTATTACACCAAAAGTATGCTGGTTCTCACTAACCTCAAATCTGATTATATGTCAAAATTAATTTAACACATTCATTTAATTGAAATGAATAGTATCGTCGGGCCGGCGAGAGGTGTCTTATAACTTATCTTTTAGTAAAGCATAGTTTAAGATTTTAAAAACGTATGTCATTATTGTTTTATATAGTTAATAATTTTGAATACCAACAAAACATCGTCAATGTTTCTAGGTTAATTTCAAATTTAAGCCGCGCTGTCAAATTTAAATAAAATTATTGTTCGAATATCTCGGGATTTAGCATCCTAAAGGTCTTAAAAATTCTGGCATGTAAAGTCCACCGAATGTGGGTAGTCAGACGATAAAAATATATTGTACAACTGTAAACGATTATCTGAACCGGGACCGGGTCAACAAATGAAGTGCGAAAAGTTTGGTCAATTACGAAGGACCTTTTTAACCGACAGATTTCACTGCGTCAAAAGAGTCAAGACTGTAATTGGTTATCGAGGCCACTGATAAATAACTGATTTTGTCATAAATAAATACACTGTATTATATGTTAAAAATGAAATTTATTATTAGTTAATAATATAACCGATTTTAAAAATCTCAGTTTACAGTTTGTCAATATATACAGGGTCCGCCTTTGGGAGCTGATCCTATGAGTATCTGCTAAACCAAACTTACTATAATTTTGAAAATTTGGTGACAGGATAATGATGTTAGGGCTAACTCATCTAAAATATTTTCACGCTCGTACCACTTCCGGTTATACCGGAAGTCGGTACTTAGTCGCTTATTTTAAATGGAACACCCCGTATATTAATAAATTTTTGTATTCTATGTCAAATTTTAAGGTAAGTTTGTTAAATAAACTAGATACGAAATTTCATTTGTTTAAAAAAAAACATTTTTCTAAAAAAAATTGACAGATGCGGTCTTGGTAATAACTCGTTAATTGTTCTGTTCCTGTCAAACAATTTGAATAAAACTTTGAGGTGTTGTAGGCAAAGGTTTATTGCAACAGTCTGCAAAAAATGACATTTGTATTTTTCATAAAAATAAAATTATGAATGTCTAAACTTGACTATCAATAAATGCAAGTTACTCAAAAAAATCAAATGGAAACCCCTTTTTTATTACTGAGGTCGATTTAACGTCAAAAATTAAGGTAAGTTTGTTTAAAACTTTATTTGCCTAAACGTAACAGTTTCATACTTATTATATTAGCCCCAATTTTAAAATTTGTGATAAAAATAAGCTACATACTTAAATCTAGTATTCCTTATTCGTGGTCACCATGGAAACCAAATAATTGAGAATTGAAATAAAGAAAAATATTTGAATAAGTTACTGCAAAAAATTATAAAAATTGATAATTTTGTGATTCAAAAGTCATTTTTGCCAAATAGAAATTTTCTAAGTCATTTTTTTCAAATTCGATATACAACATAAGTGTAAAAATGTAATACTTTATGAGTAAATTGAAAAAAACTACTTTTTACTGCGGAGGTAATACATACTTATCAGCGCATCATTACACGATAAAGATGCTTATTTATTTTGTTTTTCTTTTGTAGTCAATAATTTAATAAAATTGTTGATAGTTTGTGTTTTTCTTGATGAAATGGCTCGGCTTGAATATTCTAATACAGATTATTTGAATTTAATTTTAATTCACGGAGAATGTCATAGAGTTGTAAAATGAACAGTAAGAACATTTATCGAACGCTATCCTGAGCGCCCCCGACCATCAGCAGATACAATAAGACGTGTGGTTCAAAATTTGGAACAGTTTGGCACATTTAAACACTCTGCGTCTCGCAAAAAAACTGCTATTGATAACGAACAGAATGAAGTTATAACTTTAGGATATTTCCGCACCTATCCTTGTAATTCCATAAACGACGCGAAAACAGATATTGGCTTAACACCAACAACCATCAGAAGAATTCTTGAGAAACATAAGTTTAGACCATACTGTTTACAATTAGTTCAACATTTGAAAGAAGCGGTTTTCTTGAAACGTATCGAATTTTGTGAAACAATTTTGCTCAAAATACAAGAAATTCCTAATTTTTTGACTTATATCATATGGACGGACGAATCTAAATTTACGAAAAATGGCATATTTAATCGCCGAAACTCGCATTACTGGAATAACGAAAATAGCAATCCAATTCGCCAATGCCGTTTTCAGGAAATTAGGAAATTTAACGTATTTTGTTCTATTCGGAATAACGAAATCTTTGACGTGTATTTTTATAACGAAAATTTGAGAGGTTTAAAATAGTTGATTATTGCGATTTATGATTACAAATTTAATTTCTAGGAGAAAATTATCTTGAGATATTAAACACTCGAATTCAACCCCGATTAAATTTAGAAAGGGAAAATTTATGGTACCAACAAGACGATGCGCCCCCTCACAACACCAACGCTGTTTCCATGAAACTTTATGAAATTTTCGAAAATCGGTGGTTTGCCAATAATGGTTCCTTTCCATGGCCACCTAGGCCACCTGATCTTACGCCAATGGATTTTTATTTTTGGGGTCAAATTAAAAATATTGTTTATGCTACACCACTAACGACTAAAGAAGATTGCATTGCAAGAGTGCAAAATGCCTTTAATTCTCTTTCTCCACAATAAGCGACTTTATCGTGTAAGAATGCACTGATAAGTATGTAGTTACTACCTCCGCAGTAAAAAGTAGTTTTTTTCGATTTACTCATAAAGTATAAAATTTTTACACTTATGTTGTATATCGAATTTGAAAAAAATGACTTAGAAAATTTTTATTTGGCAAAAATGGCTTTTGAATCACAAAATTATCAATTTTTATAATTTTTTGCAGTAACTTATTCAAATATTTTTCTTCATTTCAATTCTCAATTATTTGGTTTCCATGGTGACCAGGAACAAGGAATACTAGATTTAAGTATGTAGCTCATTTTTATCACAAATTTTAAAATTGACACTTTTTTGATAATAATTATGAAGCTGTTACGTTTAGGCAAATAAAGTTTTAAACAAACTTACCTTAATTTTTGACGTTAAATCGATCTGAGTAATAAAAAATAGGGGTTTCCATTTGATTTTTTTGAGTAACTTGCATTTTTTGATAGTCAAGTTTAGACATTCATAATTTTATTTTTATGAAAAATACAAATGTCATTTTTTGCAGACTGTTGCAATAAACCTTTGCCCACAACACCTCAAGGTTTTATTCAAATTGTTTGACAGGAACAGAACAATTAACGAGTTATTACTAAGACCGCATCTGGCAATTTTTTTTTAGAAAAATGTTTTTCTTAAAACGACTGAAATTTCGTATCTAGTTTATTTAACAAACTTACCTTAAAATTCGACATAGAACCCAAAAATGTATTAATATACGGGATGTTCTATTTAAAATAAGCGACTAAGTACCGACTTCCGGTATAACCGGAAGTGGTACGAACGTGAAAATATTTTAGACGAGTTAGCCCTAACATCATTATCCTGTCACCAAATTTTCAAAATTATAGTAAGTTTGGTTTAGCAGATACTCATAGGATCAGCTCCCAAAGGCGGACCCTGTATAATATATATATATATATATATATATATATATATATATATATATATATATATATATATATATATATATATATATACGAATGTAAACAGTTACAGAGGTATATGTTAAATATAATAATTCTTTACAATGTCATAAAGTAACTAAGATTCTAATTTTTGCTTTAAATTCAACTATTGGACATCTTATAATTAAAAATCATCACCTTCACTTTCACTATCATCTTCACTCGACTCTCCGTCATTGATTACCAAGGTTTTACCATTTCCTCAGCTCTTTTTTGAACGTCCCACCACTGGCTCATTTCCTTTTCAGCATGTAAAATACACTTTTGCCACAGTTGTCCAGTTACTTGGTTTAATGAATCCTTCCATAGCGATAAAACATTCTCGTCCCTGAAGCCCTGTCTTCCAAGGTTTTTGTTGCAATACTGTTTACAATTTGCCCATATTAACTCGATAGGGTTGAATTGGCAGTGATACGGAGGTAATCGTAAAATTTGATGTCCCCATTGATGAGCGATTTCATCAATTGCATCTATTTTTGGAACTTGTAAATCCTTGGCAATTTGTAATTATTGCACTTTCAGCATATCATTCGAATGAGGAATGTTGTGTTTTCTTAAAAATTGAAGATCTTTGTTCCAACTACTTGAAGGTAATTTTTCTACTAATGTAGAATGATAACTGGCATTGTCAAGAATTATCAAACTTGGTTTTTCTAAATTTGGTAAAAGCTGTTCTTGAAACCATTTTTGAAATAAATCAGCGTTCATATCATTGTTGTAGTCTGCTGTCTTACCTTTAGTAGAAAATACCAATGATGAATTAGGTATAAAACCATCATTGTTGCCAGCACTCAGTACAATAAAACTAAAATTTATTCGGTTAAAAATATTTTTAACAAATCGGAGTATTTTAATTACCGTTTCCCTTCTCCTAGCGGTTTGTTTTTTGTGCTTATCAAATCATTATCATGCCATGATTTTCGAACCCTTCTTCGACTAAAAATCCACGTCTCATCCAAAAAGACGAGATCGTAACTAATTTCACAACTTTTATTAGCAAAATATTTTCGCAAAAATGTTGCTCGAGCATCAGCAATATGAACCTGCTCCATTAAGCGCCTTCTTTCATCATCAACTTTGAATTCAAAACCAATTTTGTGTAACAACTGTTTCAAACTCGTTTTACTGAAGGTAAATATTTTATCTTCTTTAAATTCAGTTTGGAGTTTTTCGATAGTAATATGTGAGCCTAAAATTAAACAGTGATTAACTCCATTTCAACAATAATTTCTGAATTATTTACCAGTTGCATGCATGGTGTAAATTTTTCATTTCAAAACGTCTTTCGCGTATTCGTCGACATCCTCTGACTTCGACTTCAAACGCAGCCTATGTTTTTGTGAATCCGGCGCCGATTTCCCAGATTCTAAAGCGAGAGCCATTCTTGCCTTTATGCGAGTTACGGTTTTCTCGGAAATGCCGCATGCGAGAGCAGTTCGCTGCAACATAATACTACATAAATATAAATTTAAATAGTGAAAATTATTAGTGTACCTGGACAATGAAAGTTAAAGGTAAACTTGGCCCTCCGTTATCGCGGACTACAAAACACGATGCGATTATACGAAATGAAATACGAAGAATAATTTGAGGTTAAATAGCCAAGAAGACGTCTGACAGCGTAATGCGCTTTGACTTTAGAATCGACATACGTTTTTAATTCCTGCATATAAAATATATAGCGACGTATAAATTATAACCCGTCCTTCGTTAAGTGGGAATTTTGCACTAAGATAAAAGGAAACAGATGCATTTCACAGTAATAATTATATCCCCAATCTCGAGTCAGCCGTGACATACCTCTCCTCGGCACTACTATAACCGCGGATCACTGTATAATAGTAGAAGGAGCCTATTGAATTTTTAGTCAAGAAGTAGAGTTCCGCGGTATTATAATTTACCCATAAATTTATTCTGGGGTGCCTTTCAATTGAAATAAAAGATTTTCTTTACATTTTACAAAATAACTTGATACAACTAAAAAACATTTATTGTCAACGATATTAAAAACTAAACACAAATAAATAAAGGAACCACACTGCTTTGTCGTTTACTGTCCTTCAGGTAGTTTAAAAATATTTAATAACTGCCAATTGAATCGTGAATTGAGATTCTTTCAAGAGTCCAAAGTCCAAGTCCTTATTCCATCTGCACTATTTCTACATCTGAATTAGGTTCATCCTTGTCAGAAGAAGTATGGTTAGACTTCGTGTATTAAAGTTCCCACTATGTAACTCGGACAAAACAGATCTAAGACCGTTTTTTAAATAATTCTTTACACGCGTGCAAAACGACTTTTTATCGTTTTTAATTTATTGCTCGTAAACTGTTACTAAATCAAATAAAATAAAATTTTGGTATTTGGTGGATAATGGCTGGGATATTGAAAATAAATAAAAATTGTTCATAAAAAGTTGTTCATAGTCAAGTTTTCTATCACATAAAAATATTTTTAAGTATACAGGATGTTTAGTTCAGCCTAGGCGCAAAAATTTTTTTATTTTAAATGGACAAAATTGTTAAAATAACTTAAAACTTAAAATAACAATAAAACGGTTAAAGTTAGGTATAGGAAATGTAATGGATGTTTGATAGACAATTTAACATTCGGTGCCCTCTATTTGGTACCTGTCTTCGGCACAATTTTCCACAGATGGAAAAGTTTGGCCAATTCATGCTTAATCTGAGAGTTCAAACCCCACCTCTCTAGGTCACACAGTTCCTGAAATATTCAATTTTTTAAAGACTTCAACATACGTTAATTTTTACAAAAAAAATCGAATTACTCGGAAACAGTCCATTTTAGACCTTATATGTGATACATAAAGTTGATCTAAAATGAAACGAAGAATCAAAATATGCAATAATATATAGGGTGTTCCATTTAAAATAAGGGCTGAACGACACACCCTGCATACTCAAAAATATTTTTACGTGATAGAAAACTTGACGATGAACAATTTTTATTTATTTTCAATATCCGAGCCATTATCCACCAAATACAGACAGTTGCCACACCCTGTATATACAGTATGTCCCCAGATCGACTTTAAAAGAGGGAAAATTCTCTTATTTTTGATTTCTCAGAAAATTTCATTCTTGATTATGTGCCCTGCTAGTTTTCAAACCCCCGAAACACAAATTACTTTCTATTTTACTCGTACGGTTCTCGAGATAATATCATTTTTCTTGAAACATTGGACTTAGAATGTTTTTCCTAATTTTTAGAAGTAACTGTAGTAGGCGGATTTCATTGAAAAACACCACTGACAGAAATTGTCAAATGTGATAATTCTGTTGAACTGCAAATTAATTCATGCTAATTTGAATTGTATGCTATAATGTTGACTTTACAACAATCTAATTCAATGTTATGGAACTGGGGAAGAGTGCTACCGAGTTGTTATCAGAAAATTCAACCAAAAATACCCGGAGGATGCCTTTTCGAATGCCGGAGCAAAAAACTTGGTAACTAAATTCCTTCAAACAGGCTCGGTTTTAAACCTAAAGAAGCCAAAGAAGTTGTTCGATGAAGAAGATGCTACTACTGTTCTCGCCGTTCATTCCGCAACAGAAGCTCCAAGGTTGTCTTTAAGAAGGAGGGCACTACGAATTGGGATAGGTGAATCTCATTTACAAAGAATCTTCAAGGAGAACAAAATTTTACCATTTAAGCCGCAATTTAGGCAAACTTTAGAGAACGGTGATGAAGCCAAACGTCTGGATTTTTGTTTGGAAACGGGCAATAGAGTTTTGGAAGATTCAAATTTTCATAAACGAATAATGTTCTCCGATTAATCGACCTTTTCAACTAACGGAGTCGTTTCCTCCCAACATTGCCGTTACTGGAGTAGGGCGAATCCAAACTTCCGAATTGCTAGTCGCAGACGATGTTTGAAAAAAGTTAATGTGTGGTGTGCGGTTTCGTACCATGGAATTATTGGCCCATATTTTTTTGATCAAAATTTAAACCGTTATTCATATTTGGAAATGTTGCAAAATTTTTTAACTGATAAACTGGATGAATTGCCATTGAACTACCAATTTGAAATGTTCTTCCAGTACGATGGGTGCCCTGCTCATTATGCCGGTACTGTTCGCCAGTGACTCAATACAGAGTTCCATGATAACTGGATAGGAAGAGACGGTCCCATTTTATGGCCGCCGAGAAGTCCTGATCTCACAATAATGGACTTTTATCTGTGGGGTCGTTTAAAACAAATTGTGTACAGTGAGCCATTAGACAATGATGAAGAGCAATTGAAAAATAGGATACGGAGTGCTATCCAGTCCCTTTTAATCGAAGAAATAAGGCGCAGTTTCAATGAATTCAGAGCTCGTATTGAAATCTGTGCGGAAAAAGGAGGAGCATTATTCGAATAGAAAATTAATAGTTCAGTTTTTTGAGAATTTCATTTCATTTTACCATCAATTGTTAAATTTATTAATTAAAACTTGTGAGACCAATTTGATTTTTCCTTTGAAACAAATCAATTTACTTAAAAAAATTACGAAAAGCTCGAATTTTTCAAGAAAAATTATATTATCTCGAGAACCGTTTGAGTTAAATAGCAAGTAATTTGTGTTTCGGGGGTTTGAAAACAAGCAGGGCAAATCAGCAAGAATGAAATTTTCTGAGAAATCAAAAATAAGAGAATTTTCCCGCTTTTAAAGTCGATCCGGGGACATACTGTATATATATATATATATATATATATATATATATATATATATATAATTTAAACGTATTTATTTTCTTGAACCTTATTTGTTTAATAGTATGTAAAATTATTTCTGGAAATAAATTGTTCAGTTAATTAAATGCAAAATCTCTGTTTTTGCAGATTTAAAATATTTTAAATCTGTAGTTGTCATATTTTATATGTCACACAATTCAGGTACGTAAACTATCAATTAGTATTTCAATTTATTCTTATTATTGTAGGTGACAATAAAATTTTTGATAATGCTGTAAATCCAAATAGCGAAACGTAAAACGTAAAAGATTTTGCATTTAACCAACGCAACGATTTATTCCCAGAGATAATTTATATATATATATATATATATATATATATATATATATATATATATATATATATATATAGGTATGGAAAAACATTATTGCGGGTTTGACTTGTAATAAGCTAAAAGAAACCCAATAAGCTTTATAACGAAACCAAAGCAATTAAGGTGATGTTAAAAAGTCGCGTGTTCTTTGAAACTATTAAGTAAATACTTTACACTTAAACATTAAATGATAATTAAAAATTATAATAATAAACTTATAATAATTAAATAATACCTCAAACATCGAAGTTTATTGTAATTGCCAATTTATGACATGGTTCGATTGCTACTCGTAAGAAGAACCAAGAAGAAACTTACGAGAGCAACAAACAAGAATATTAACATTTACATTGATAGTATAACTTAAGTTTAAGGTTTAAGTTTAGCATTATAATTCTTATTGAAAAACCAACTATTTAATAACACTTTTTTCAACACTCTATAAGATTTTCGAAAAGACCTCCACCTTGCGGAAGGCAGTAACCCAATCTGTGATAAAATTCAGTTCGGGTGTTTTCTAAAATTTCTTGGGTGTATAAAGAGTTTGTAATTTTGACACGAAGTTCGTCCAAATTGTTAGCACGTTCATGTCTGTCCATAAATTTGTTGGGATACGTATCCCCAAAGAAAAAAGTGGTTCGGCGCGATATCAGGCGAGCGACGAGGATAGTACCTTTTCCACTAATAATATGGTTAGGGAACGTAGTTTCCAAAAACTGTTGAACTCTTATTGCAGTATGAGCAGGACAGCCATCTTCTTGATACCAAACGTCATCAAAATTTATATTGGGGCGTTGAACAGCTGGAACTATCTGGTTTCTCAACAGTTATAAATATTTGCCCGTATTCAAATTTCCGTTGATAAAAAATGGACCAATTATGCAATTGCCAAAATTCCTGCCCAAACATCAATTTTTTGGGGGCATTGTGTCTGGTAAGGAATACTAATGTGTTTGTTTCCCCGAGAGTAACCAACAGCGACAGACGAATTGTGATGGCCATGTAGGTTAAAAGAACACTCTTTGGTAAACAAAATATTTTCAATAAATCTTTTGTTTTCATTATACGCTTTTGATGATCTTCTGTAAAAATTTCTTGTTTAGTTTGCAACTTATAGCAACGGTATATATTCCTTTTCAAGATATAGCGAACTGTTCTTGGTTCAATATTCATTTCTTCAGCAATTTTTGTACTATTGCACGGGAAATTAGTTTCTGCTAAACTACACACAGCAGTTTCTTGGAGTTTGCGCCCTTCGTTTAAGTTACGACCAGGATGATCACTATCCTTAGCATCAATGCTACTGCATTTTCTACAATTATTTAAACATCCACATCTTTCAAATTTACAAACAGTACGCATAATCGTACTTTCTGATGGAATTGGCCTGTTTTTAAAGGAAAAATCAAACCTGCCTATTATTTCTTGTGCGGTGCTTCTTGAATAATACCACTTAATAATCTGTATTTTTTCTTCAGTGGAACACATCAGTATTGTGCCGGACTTGTAAAAACACTTATTTTCAATTCTCGTTGACAGTAGCAATTAAATGTGTCATTGATACTAGACTACTCAAAAGGCGCATGTATGGCATTAGCGCTTTTAGTTTGTTGTGTATTCTATCTCACTTGGCACGTGAACTGATTGTACTGCCTTTGTTTTACTTATTATAAGTAAAACCCGCGATAATATTTTTCCATACCTGTATAGTAATCACTTAAAACCGAGTTAGCTTACAATGTTATTGATTAAAATTGTGGTGTGTGTGATTAAGCATTGAACAATGAGAAAAATAGTTTGTGATACTTGTAGATTACCTATTCATACTACTTGTTGGGGACACCCAGACACACACACACACACACATCCAGAAATGATGGCCGATCTTGACGAAACTTCGCCAAAAGTTGTAAAATGAGCTAAGTCCATTTAGTGATAGTGAATAAAAGCGATTGCATAACCTTCTATACCTGCATGTGAATATGTAGGTCGAAACGTAAAAAGTAACAAAGATATAAACCATAAATGAAAACGAACATTTTCAGTGTAGATGATGCAGTATAGTACGTAATTATAATTGTATTATAATTATATAAACGACCTAATTAGCAACATTAATGCCCATAATGTAAGCTATATTAACCTAACATAACTGAATATTTAGCATTTATTACAATGCAGAATTCGTCGACTTATCAACACATTTGTAATTTTTCTTACACCAAAAATTTTAATGTAATTAAGAAAACAATTAAAAAATTACATATTTAAAAGTTCAAAATTAAAAGAAATTAGTGTACTAAAATGATTACTCATAATAAACGTATAGAAATAATAAAAACGAAATGTCAATGGTTATTTACATTAAATAGCGTTAAGCTTTTATTGCAATAATATAAAGCCATATTCACAATGTGGAACATGATTAATTTTGTGATGATTATCTTAAAATAGAAAACAATTGTGTATTGTTAAAATTTCCTTAAAGTAAAAGTATGCACATGCATCTATCTATACAATGCAACAATCTAATTTTACGTTTCCTCAATTTACCTATTTTTGTACTGTTTTATTGAAAGGGATACTTTTCCACTTTTAGCACTTTTAATTAATTATGTAAGATTTAATACGTTCTGATTAATTAATAAACTGGAGCATAAAAGTATGACATAATGAAAGTTTGGTTGGTTTACAGATTATTTAGTGGAAAACATGTCACAGTAGAGTTCGTCAAATAATGTCTTTCTTGATGTCATATCTATAGCGTTTTGTAACAAAATCAAGATAAGTTATGTCATACTTTTATTATGCATTTTAAAAAGTTAGAAAGCTATAAAACTAATAGGATAAAGAAAAAATATTGTTCAAGTAAAGCAAAGTTTATGGATATGGAGACTACCAAAAATGCAAATGGTTAATTAGTAACTTCCTAAAGTTGTTCGGCACCTAAAATTATTCGTTCACTACTCCTTGTAGATATGGAAAATACCAAAATTATGGGTAAATTAAAAAAGTTAAGAAAAAATTAGGAAAATTAATTTGTCAGTATCGTATGTTTCTCGAAAATTGCGTAATGGACGATATAAAGAATATTGTACGAAACTGGTTATATACGGCATAAAACAGTTTGTATTTTAATCTAATGCGTGATTTTTGCTGAAACTTCTTAAAAAATTATGAAATTAAGCAAAATCTTGAACGCTAACTAAACAATAAATTAATAATTTTTCTCTTTCTTAACTTATTTATTTTATCATGGAGCTTCTTAGTATTCATTCATGTCAACTTGCCATAGTGTGTATAAAGTTAGCCCCCCATTTTATAATTTTTAATATTTTTCTAGTTGTTCCAGGTTGTTCTATATTGTTCCATAGTTATATGGCTAAAACCCAAAAAAATAAGAGAAAAAACACAAGAAAACTGGTTTTACAACGGCCCCCTCTTTCTTGAAAAATTAAATTTTTTGTTGGTTTGAATTGTACTAGTTGTTCTAAACATTGTTCCAAAATACGAATTCTCCGAAAGATGTATTTACAAAGATATAACAAAAAATGTTTTTTTAGTGGTCCCCCATTTTTCGAAAATCAAACTTTTCAAGGTTGTTCTAAGCGGTTCGGCCTATTGCACGTTCATGAGCAAATCTTTTCAATAAATCTTTTTAGCATTTATTACGTGTGATCAAATCTTAGAATTATTTGGAAAATTGAGGAAAATAATACTTTTCAGCATTTTGTATGCGATATTGCCTTTAATACTTTATGGAATTATCTCATAGTTTGCAGTTATGCCTCATTCTTTTTAAATATCTTGCATTATATATACATAATTTCTCTATGAAATGAATTTAAAAATGTACATCCACGATTAAAAACATTTTATATATCTATGATGGAATACTTAAGAAAGCAACTGATTTTCAGAAATTCGAAAATTCCATTATATATAGATCCGTTATAATGAAAAGACGAAATATATTAAGAGTAAAGTGCCTTTTATGTCTGTTCTACATTTTAGTATCGCTGGTGCGACGTTATCGATCGTAAAAGAGAAAATAATTTTTTATTTCCAAAAGTAGTGTTCTTTTTTTGTTTTTATTTGGAGCATAAAACTTTTGTTCGAAGTTGTAAGTGTTCTACTATAGTTACAAAGCGAGAACCCTGGAACAAGTCTTTTACCCAATAAAATAACATTTTTTGATCAAGAGTAAAGTGGGTCTTATATTGTTGTTCTGGTCTTATAAATTTTGTCCTAAGTTGAGAATACGATAGTTTTAAAGCGGGAAGCCTGGAACAAGTCTTACCCAAGAAAATCGAAAATAAATTTTTGGTCAAGAGTAAAGTGGGCCTTATATTGTTGTACTCGTCGTAATAATTTTGTTCTGAGTTGTTATAGCCGATAATACTTAAGTTTTAAAGCGAGAAGCCTGGAAGAAGTCTTTTACCCAAGGAAATAGAAAAATAAAATTTTTCGATCAAGACTGAGTGGGTCTTATATTGTTGTACTGGTCTATAAATTTTGTTCAGAGTTATATGTTATAAACATGATCTAAATCGACAATGCTGTAAGTTATTTCGTTTATGAAAAAGTAGCTAAAAACTTTTTTTCTTAATATCCCTTAAATTGTTTGACCAATTAAACTAATACTTTGGAACAATGTTCAGAACAACTAGAACAACCTAGAACAACCTAGAAAAGTTTGATTTTCTAAAAATGGGGGGGGGGCACTAAAAAATTTTTGTTATATCTTTGTAAATACATTTTTCGGAGAATCCGTACTTTAGAACAATGTTTAGATCAACTAGAACAATTCAGAACAACAAAAAAATTAGATTTTTCAAAAAATGGGGGGCCGTTATAAAAAAACAGTTTTCTTGCGTTTTTTCTCTTGTTGTTTGAGTTTTAGCCTTATAACTCTGGCACAACATAGAACAAATACAGAACAACCTGGAACAACTAAAAAAATATTAAAAATTAAAAAATGGGGGGGCTAACTTTATACACACCTTGCTATACCACGGTAAAACATAGATCAAATCTGACACAATATTGCTCTAATACCACAATAAGACCATGTGGTTATTACCTAATATAACGCCAACATTGTATGGACAACGTTGATTGTATGATGTTGGTTAAAATTACATTTGTTGACTTCATTACAATATTGGTTGCACTACACGCAACTAATATAAATCCAATAATCGAAAATCTATAAGTGTGTCAATCGTGACAAGATATAATTTTATCAACTATAAGACAGTTACAACGTTTATCCAATCTAGCATCAGTATTTTATTTACAACGTTGGATGAATATAGATTTAGAGAGTTCTTTGCAATATTCGCAGCCCTATCTACCATCAAAATAAACACAACAATAGAAAATCTATATGGATAGATCAATATTGGAATGACATAATATTATCAGCTGTATTGTTATTTCAATGTTGATCCTATAAGACTCCAATACTGTATTAATAAAGTTGCATTCTATAATATTGGCTAAAGATAAATTTATCGATAATTTTATTATGTCACCAATGTATGTTCAATAATAGAAAATTTATATGGATAATTTAATATTGAGATGTGTAAACTAATATTATTTCCAAATGTGAAACCAATATAGTTCCATTATTGTGTGTACAATGTTGTAATGTATGATATTGGTTATATATATATATATATATATATATATATATATATATATATATATATATATCGTTTTCTATATCTAATTTTAATATTAATCTTTAAAGCTTCAAAAATAAAAAAAAATCATATAATTAAATACGCTATGGCTGTGATAAAAGAACTGAAAATCGTCCAGTAAAAACAATAGTCTAACGCATTGTCAAATACTCTTAAGTTTAATTATTGCAATCTTAATAAGTTCGTTTTGTTATGATAATTACTGTAGAAGTGCGTTTATAAGAGAAATGTGTTCCACTGAAAAAACAAACGACATGTTGTTTTGCTACTATTCATGCGAACGTGATTCAGACAGAGCTTCCGAGTTATACTTTCATATGGAACGACGTCAACCGAATAAGCGTATTTTTGGTAAAATGGAAGAAAATTTGAAAATGTATTGATGCTTTACCAAACCAAAGGATGCGCCAAAAATTTTAACGTTGAAACTGAAACCAATGTTTTGCCATATTCAGATTTCAAACCAACTGCGTCTATTAGGGAAATAGGTATGGAGTGTGGTGTTTCTAAAGAAGAATCAAGACTAATTTTAACGAAATATGAACGAAAGCCATATCGCCACCACGTAGGAAATACTTTATATCCAACTGATTTACATAGCAGACTAGAATATGCTAACTGGTTTATTCGAAATGTTGAGATAGATAAAAATTTTTCGCCGATGAAGCAAAATTCACTAACAACGGAATTTTTAATAGAAAAAACCACGTGTTTTGGTCTGTAGAAAATCTATATTTCACAGTAGAAAGGCGGGATCAACAAATGTTTTCTGTAAATGTTTGGTATGGAATCCTTGGTACAAAAATCTTGGGATCTTATTTATACAACGAAAATTTGAACGCAGAAATCTACGAAAGATTTTTAATAATTAATTTGTAAGTAATGCTGGATAATGTACTTTTGAATACAACTCGCAATCTGCAATATTTTCAGCAAGATGGAGCTCTCCCGCACATAACCCGATTAAATTTTTTTTTTTTTGCTTTAAATGGGCATAATAGTGAACAAAAGATTTTTTCGGTCATGTTATACCTGCCTTAAAGATTTGTTGACCAGTTTACCAAAAAAAAACATAAACAGTAGTAAAAGTGGGTTATGATAGTAACGGTTAGTTTTGTAGTAGTTTTGTAGTAGACACGGTCAGTCTGCCAATAAAATATTTTAAATTTTGCGAAATTCATTACCTGATTTAGTAGAAGTTAGATACATATTAACCGTTGTTGGAACAAGACAAACATTAGTATACTATACTGCATCAATATTTAGCATCGTTCAATGATGTTTTAAAATATTGTTTCTCTTCTTTCCAATCGTGATTGGTACAATCTTAATAATTGGTATTTTGCTAATATGTAAACAACATATTCCATTATTTCAGAACGTTCACATTGAGAAGTTTGGCCGATATTCATATTTTATGTTTGTCTAAGATTGTTACGTTATTGTGTCAATATTTTACCAAAGTTGATGGTCCACCTGGTCTTTTCAATATTCGGTGATTTGACAATTGTAGTAGCGGTTCAATTCGCTTGCATGCGCTTTTCTTTTTCATAATACTTGGCATATCCGATTTTGATCATTTCATTAGCAAACGGCACTCTTAAGTCCTGGTGAAGTATTTATTTTAATACAGATTAAAGAGCGCTGATGATCATTGTTTATACTTTGGACGGCTTTTGTATAATCGAAACAGTAGATTTGATTGCATATGCTGAATTAGTATATTAAGTATTAAGAACAGTAAGGACAGTTTACCGATCGACGATAATGTTTGGCGACTGAGCGAAGCGAAGCGAAGTCGCCAATATTGGAGGAGATCGGTAAACTCCTTACTGTACGAAATGCTTATGCTATTTTTTGTGCGATCAACAATACACTTGATGGCAAAATGTAGGCAAAACACATTTTATTTTATCTCAAAATTGCTTAAATGATGACCACAAGCCGAGCCATAAGCGTATGTATTGTTTCCTTAGTAACCTGAATGTTAATGTGACAGTTGTAAAATAATTGTGTCATAAATTCTGCTAATCAAGGCGACAAAATTCTGCATGTTGATGAAGTGTTAGAACCAGTGGCTTCTACGTCTCAACAAGCAATACATTTTGTAAATACAAATCTTCTTGAAACGGGCGGTATTACCATTTCCAATTGTAACAATTGTACATTTAATTTTAATATTAATAAATAATACTATATCCAAAACTCTGGCAGGTGTTTCAGTAAACTATGAATTTCACTTACTGTTCGCTGAACGGTAAGTAAATTACTTACCGTTTAGTTAGACTCATTAAACAGAAAATGCCACCTACTGTTGTCAAAACAGTGACAGTAAGTTGACAAAAATGAACGATCGCACAAAAACTCTATTACATACGGTGATATTACTAGAACACAGGGACACTGGGAACTTATATGCCAAACAGACTGCTTTGGTGAAGACTTCAACTAGAGCCTGTTTGGTACTCTTGCAGTAAGTGATACAACTTATTTTTGAAGTTTGCAAATCATCATCATCAAAATTCACAAGTACCCACAATGATGCTAACTAAGAAATACGCCGATATTGACAAGTGCGCACACACAAACTAACTATAATACATTTTTACTGTATACCGATTTTACAGTAGTATTTTCACGCTCTTTTGTTATGGCCAGTTCCCCATTACACTGTTACGGGTACAAAACAGTCACTGTGCATCATCTTAACTACTTTGTAATTTACAATTAAACAATTAGCAAAAATATAAAACGGTAATAAATCGTTTAATCTAAAACTTAGAAACATTGAAGCGTAATAACCGCATGCGGCTGAATGGAAATCCTGTAGTGGTTTCTCTGTTCCCTTCTGCATTAATGCAAATGGTACCCTTTCGGAGGTTGTCGAAACGAGTTGAGATACTTCCTATATTTATTTTTGTCGATGTAGATAACTAACCAATTTTTACAAGGTTTATACGATTGAATGGGAACATTTCAAAATACCTACGAAGTATCTCGCAACATAGTCCGACTATCTTCAAAATTTACAAAGGACAAAGATTAATGTAATTGAATTGTTTATATGGATATCTTGCAACGTATTTATAAAGTTGTCAAAACCAACAAGAAACTGACAGTTACTCGACAAAACATATACGCACACTTCAAACCCCCAAACACACTAAACTAGCAAGAAAACATACCGCGAAGGCTGAAACATTTCGAAACTAGCAGCAAACACGCACAGTCACACATGAGAACTATCAAATAAGTTACTCAACAAATACACAAGCATACAACTATAAAACAACAAAAACACACAAATACGCAACAAACAAGCAAGTAAAGCATGCAAACATCTAGTACCACTCAAGCACATGCAAATACAGAAACTACTCACACGTAACCACTTAAATACATTCGCCTCAAACACAAATCACAAATATGCAAGTCCACAAACATACAAACAAATAAACAAGTTACTCAGTTCACATATAAAGGGTGATTCAAAAAGCGCGCCGGTTTTGAACCGCTCGCCATTTTGTTCTTTGTTGCTTAGCAACATAGTTGTTTATAAAGTTGACATCTGCTAATATTCCGATTTCATTCTGTGTGTCAAAATGGAACGCTTTTCTACTGAACTACGTGTGTTAATCGTGGAAACGTTTTATCAAAACGGAGAAAGTTTTGCAGAAACTGTCCGACGATTTCGTGCCATTTTCGGGCGTAATGAAGCTTTGAATGAATCAACAGTGCGCAGACTTATGACAAAGTTTATTGAAACAGGATCAACACTCAACATTAAACATTCTGGTCGTCCTAGATCCTCTTGAGCACATTGCTGTAGTTCGTGATAGTGTCAATAACAGCCCACAGAAATCGAGAGTTTTTTTGGCCTCATATCGATGCAATGAACATTCAGCAGTTATGGTTTCAGCAAGATGGCGCCATATGTCACAGTTCCGCCGAAACCATTGCATTGCTGCTTGAGAAATTCCCGGATCGGCTCATCTCACTTCGTGGTGACCATCAATGGCCACTAAGGTCGTGTGATTTAACCCCATGCGATTTTTTTCTTTGGGGTTATGTCAAATTATTGGTTTATATCAATAAACCTCGAGACATCCGCGAGTTAAAGAAATTCGACGAGTAATCAACGAAATCGACGTGCAAGTTTGTGAAGCTGTAATCAACAATTTCAGGGAGAGAGTTTTGGCATGCCAGCAAAGTAGAGGGGGACATATGCCCGATGTGATTTTCCATTCCTAAATTGGTAAGGTTTGATTAACAGCTTTATGTCTTTTGTAAATGATTGTTTTAAAATAAACTTTGTCTTTTGTTATAATTAAAACCGGCTTTTTGAAACACACTTTATAAACACAATGAAGCTAACTAGAAAAAAATCCCAAACAAAAAGAGAACAATATATGCCAAACGGACGTTTAAAACTTCATGTCTAACAGAAGTTGATAGACATCTGGATGTTAGCTTAAAGTCCCACTTTATTTGCAATCTGTAAACTACATTTAGCAAATTATTTGACAATTACATCTATGACATGCAAGAGAGTGCTCACTAGCACTCTACCATATATAAAAGGTTTTCTACCTGTTATGACTAATGGGAAAGTACTTAGAAACTAAACTTACATTTAAACTAAAGCTAAATTATTTAAGTGCAATTAAAATCTATTTGGTAGTTCATTGGACGTAAACCTTCGAAGTCTTTTGTAGTTTAGTGGCTGTTTCATAAGATTTGTTACCAAATCATTTGGGTGCACACTGAGTCTAGATTTATATTTTGTGCTAAAATTGCTAATTTCTTCCTTGACCGTTATGATCTTCAAATCGTGCCTAATTGTTGCGTTTGTCACATACTACGTTGCATCAACCATCATGTAGAGCACTTTGAATTGGAAGCGTTTTAGGATCTCTAGGTTTGACGTCGAGGCAGTTCCCATACGACCATATTGGGTTAATAATAGTTTTGTGGATTAAGAGCTTATTTTTGATGGTAAGCTTTGAATTTCGCCCAATTATCCCGTACATTTTGGTAAGTATTAAGCCTAATTGTTTTCTCTTTGTAAAAATGTGTTTCCTCCAGGCGAGTCTTCTATCTAAGTATAGACCAAGGTATTTTACGTTATCTTGTTCCGGTAATTTCTTGCATAGATTAACGGGAGGACACGTTTCTCGTCTTATAGTAAACGTTACATTCACGGATTTTGTGTCAGTTGCTTTTATTTTTCATTTCTGTAACCATGATTGTATTGTGTTTAGAGAAGTGAGTCGGTTTTGTGAGGTCACAGCAGGATTGTCGGAGTGCCGTATTATCAGGAAACGTTGCTGTTAAAACTCGTGGTGTGGTCGGAAGATCAGCCATATATATTACATACAACAATGGCCCAAGTATGCTGCCTTGAGGTACCCCAGCATTTATCGAATAAATTTTCGTGAGAATAGTGCCAACTTTGACTAGGAAACATCTATTTTGTAGATAGGCTTTTAGTGGAAAGAGGTGATTTAATGGGAGGATTGACCGCAGTTTGTATAACAGTCCAATATGCTACACTTTGTCAAAAGTCTCTATTATGTCCATAAAGGCAGCTGAGCAATATTGTTTATTTTCAAAAGCGTCGTTGATTTTGTTGACAATGCGATGTACTTGCTCTGTACTGGCGTGCATTTGTCTGAACCCATACTGATGGTTAGGGATTGCATCTTTATAGTCAAGTATTTCTAAGAATCGTCTTTGTATTATTTTTTCTAATACTATGGTTGCTACTCGTAGTAAAGTTATTGGTCGGTATGACTGCGTCTCATTTAGAGGTTTTCCTGGTTTAGGGATTAGGACAATCTGTGCTACATTCCATTGTTGTGGGAAGTATACTATGCGCAATATTTCATTAAACAATTATGTAGGTTATTTGAGACCGTGGTATGGCAGCTCTTTGAGGATTCTCCTGTAATCAGGTCGTAACCCGGAGCTTTTTTGGACTGTAGATTACTGATGACTTCCTGAATCTTCCCAATTTTAATACTTGGTAGTGGTGGCTCAAGCTAATTATGGAGTCTCTAGTAAGTTGATTAACTTTTCCTCTTCCTCTGGTGCGTTTTCTGATGGATGTGGCTGGAACACCACGGAGAGGTGTTATGGAAATGCATTTGCTTCTTCATCGTTGCTCTTGGCCCAATTTCCTTACTTAGCCTTTTGGTCACTTTCCATAGTGAGAAGTCAATGCTTTTAGTAGGTATTAGGTTGCTCAGGAATGGTTGAATACATTCGTTTTTGTTCTTCTTAAGTTGTTCCTTTATTTTTTAATAATTCTAATTATAATTTTTTTAGGGTAACTATGCAACCTCTTCTCTATACGTTCATAACGAAAATAATCTATGTCAAAATGACGTTTAAAACTTCATGTCAGATAGGGATTAATATATACGTTAACTTAAAAAAAATTGCAAAGTCGCCCGTTTCTAGGAGATATCAATAATACAGTTTGATCATACCTTGCGCTAATTAAGAAACTTTATAAAGAAAATTCATGTAAAATTAAATTTTCTTTAAAAAATATGTCTACAAATTTTCTTATAAAATGATTGGTTATTTAGATATTGAAAAAGTTTTAATTAAGACCTTAAGTTCTACCTTAGGATTTTTTTCCGCTAAATTACGCGTCGTATCAAAAAATGTCATACAACATAATTAATCGATACGTTTAAGGTCTATATGTAGGTATTTTTATAACTTTGAAATATGCAGCAGTTTTAGAAATATTTGATAAAAACCAAAAACTGCCCCTAGTAAACCCCCCTCTCCCCCGTCGGATTTCTCCCGAAATATAATCAGCTTCAAGCCAATGAAAACAAGCTTAAATACACAATTTTTAAGTACGTAGGTGGTTTGGTTCTGCAGTTATCGTGGATACTAGCATACATGAGCACAGACACACGGACATTCAGACATCATGGGCGATCTTCTCAGTAAGAAGTCAAACCAGCAAACCTTGAAACAAACAAATTTGTTCAAATCACTTTACAAACAAACAACTCACACTCACTCACTCACTCCTCACCCACTCAGCCGCCCACCCTCCCACACACCAAACCCAGTTCCTACTAAATCACTCTGTATATGTATGTGTTATATATATATATATATATATATATATATATATATATATATATATATATATACATATGTTCCATTTGGACGAAAAATGGCTCTCGTTTTTTTTCCTAAGATTAGTCGTTTTCGAGTAAAAATTAAAAAAATATTGTAGTGCTCCGTGATGTAATAACCAGTGTTCATGAATGAGTCTCGTGGGAAACTCATAATAAACCTATAAAGAAACTAAAGTTTTTTCGTTCCTTTAGTTATTTTTAAACTGTCTTAACAATGTACAATAAAAAAGTTATTAAAAATTTTTTGTCTAATACTACGGCTTCAGCCTTAAAAAAAGGGATATTCATATGAAGGTATGAATATATATTTTATTACCCAGTTGCCTGTTTGGTAGTGCAATTGTTGACATTTTACTTGTCACCGTGTTTATTTTTGTGTAAAACATTCAAAACATAAAATTAATAACTTTACTAACGTTTAATTGACTCAGATGCATTTCATTTATGGCCTAGCAAATGGAAATTTATCATGAACGTTATCCGAATAGAGTAACGCCATGTGCTAAAACATTTAGAAAGCTACACGCCAGATTGAGTGAAACCGGCAGTTTTAAGCATAAGTCGGAAGTTCCTGGTAGACCTCGAACAGTAACAACGCCTGTGCTAGAAGATGATATGCTACGAGAAATACAAGAAAATCCTACTAGTACCGGAAAGATAGCACAACAGCTTCAAGTAAGTCCAAAGACTGTTTAGAAACTTTTGAAAATTTCTCTACCATTTCCGTACCATATACAACGAGTACAAGCTCTGTTGCCACGCGATTTTCAACCAAGGCTAAATTTTAGTAGGCGGATACTCCATACAATGGATCATAACAACATTTTTTTTGAGTACAGTTTTATTTACTGATGAGGCAACTTTTTCGCGAGAAGCTATCATTAACTCTCATAATGAACATATTTGGGCGGACGAGAATCCCGATGCCTTAAGAGAAGGTCGCTTTCAGCAAACATTTTCACTAAATGTATGGATAGGCATTATTGGTGACCATCTTATTGGACCACACTTTTTACCCACCCGACTAATTGGTAATTCGTGTAGTCAGTTTTTAGCCGGTGCTTCTGCAGGTGAGAGCTAATTTGTGGTTTCTGCACGACGGTGCCCCAGCTCATTTCAGCCTTGTTGCACGTCAATACCTCGACAACACTTTTCCTAATCGCTGGATTGGTCGTGGAGGTCCTCACGCTTGGCCACCTCGCAGTTCCGATCTGAATCCTTTGGACTTTTATTTATGGCGTCACCTCGTCACTCGGGCATAAAACACCTGTATTAGATGAAAATGATTTAAGAAATCGAATAATTCAAAGTTGTAATGCCATAAGAAATACTCCAGGAGTTTTTGAACTAGTGAGACAGCCTTTGATGAAGATTGGAATCGTGCGTTTTATCACAAGGTGACCATTTTCAACATTTACTTTAATTCTGTGTCAGTGGTGATTATTTTTATGATTCCTGTTGAAATTAAGTTGGCAATACTGACAACTGCCAGTTCCAACATAGCCTAAACAATACAATTGCGAAATTATTGATTACTCGAATTTTATAGGTTCCTTACCAATTTGTTGAAGTAACTAATACGGATATAATAACGGACGAGTACACGTACACGGTAACACGATTAGGCTTGATGTTATATCAAATGTCGATTATGTCAAATATTCTATCAGTTCAGCCACTACAACGAATACCAACTGAAATTTAGTATTTTTTTCGCCGGTCTAAGCGGAAGAAAGCATAGTTTCCGGACGCATTTGCGGTCTGCATACGCCCTAAATCGTATTACAGTTTTAATTATAATCTTTTTCTGTAGATGTTTTGAATTGAAATATGTAAAATAACAAAAAAATTGTTTCATATGACCTTTGTCGCATTCGTCCTTTAGAAAAATCACCTATGTGGGGTTTGTTTTCTAAACTAGGATTGCAATAAAAATGAGTCATATGTAACTTGTTTTTTTTCGTTTCCAGATAATCCAATCGGTTTTGTTCACAATTACGAATAGAAGAATAAACAATAGTAAATGTTTTCTAGATGGAACACTTCCAAACAACCAATCATAGTTTTTGTACCAATTGCACCAGTCTTCTTTGCACATATGATTATGAAATTAGAAATTGTATAAATCTGGAAGCTTTAAATAATAAATATACAGATATACAGATAGGCTGTCAATTATGGATAATTTAAGCAATAAAGGAAGCAAAATGAGATGTATTAACGTTTTTTTATGAACACGGTGAATGTTTGAACGATAATTGTAAAATACATTAATCTTTATCACGTAGAAATACGTTTTTCAAGCAATTAGGCACACTTCCAGATGTAGTTAAATATACCATTTTGACTAAAAAAAGATAATTTATTGCTATCTTCCTGTTTATATTACAAATAAATTAAGTCTGAAGGTGAAAATAAAATACTTTCTTTGAATGAGATTTCACACTTTTATTAAATAAAGGAAATAGGAACACTGATAGAATAGTTATTTATGTAACAAGTGCAAAACGTGAGTATGTATTGAACGCGACGTACGTTTGTTCAACCAGAGTCCTTAGGCCGAAAAGAACGGCTTTTTCCTAGTCTGAATAAGTGAGATTATTGTGAGGAATTATTAGGTGGATGCATGGGGTTTTTTTTGTTTTGTGAGAAGATTTAATTCGTTTCAAAATTTAGGACGTTTACAAAAGTACAATTTTGAGGCCTCTTGTGTCCAGTTTTCTGGTGTAATTCTGTTTGATTCTATTCTGATGCGAGCGCTTAGCCTGTTGTATTCTGTATTTACTGCTGGAGCTTTGGTATCTGAGGAATGCACCGTTTGTTTGTCTTTTCCCTTTGATCCAGAGGATTAGATGCTGAGGGAGTCATTTTCTGCTTATCACACTTTAGTTTTTGTCGATATTTTAGTGATAGTTGCGTCTGTTATAAAGTGGAAAGTTCCAGTGCGTTCTTGACGTTTTGTAGTTGGTTATTGGAGATACCATTGCAGAACATATTCCAGTTTACGCTTTCTAAGTCTAGGCGTTCGATTATTGTTCGGCAGGGTGGAGAGATAAAGGTGCTGGTAGGAAGTGTTTACTATTAGCGAGAGGTGGTCCTAGTCGTGTTCAGGTAGCTGTTACTGTTAAAGTACTGTGCAAGAGGCTTAAAGTAGATTGTGTGGTTGTTTTTTGGTGACCAGAAAAGTTGGGTTTCTATTTCTAACTCGCTAAGTGGGAAGCTTTAAAGTTCGAAAGTGATCATTGCTCAGTTTGATTTGGTGTAGTATCTTCCAATTGTGTATGTCTGAGGTTAATGTTTCTTAAACCAACAGCCTTAGGAAGATTAGATATGTGGACTAGTAAATGGGCAGAGAGTGTATTAACTGCTGGGGGTTATAAAAGATAGGTGCTATTCTTGTAGATCAGGTGAGGTGTACCATTGCAACAACTCAAAGTGTTGCAAATGTAGGTGCAGGGTGAATGAGGCTGTCAGACATTGTGTATGAAGATCGCTGGATCACATATTTCTTAGTTGTTGTTGAGGTATGTTATGATTAGGATGCCGTGTGTGGGTGGTTTGGTTTTAGTCATTCGTACCATCTGTACTATGTTATTTGTCAGTAGTATTTTAATAAAAGCAACTCCCCGTACTTCAACCATCCGTATTGTAAGTTCCATGCTCCGTATGTGCTTATCTGGGGTCCGTGGAGTGGGAGTTTCGGGTTGTAGGAGAGAATTTGAGTACGCGACTCGTTTTCCCCGTGCGCACTGCACTCATCGGTTCAACAACGTTGCCAAGACAAGGTTATTCATAATCAGTTCGGGTCTTTCTGAGAAGATTATCATAAGAGTGAAAGAAGTTGACCGGAGGAAAAGATCAATTCGGAGGAAATATTACATATCAGGTTCGTCGGGATCGGTTGTATCGTACTAGAGGTGATACTTTGGCGTGGATAAGAACATGTAGTATCGTGATTTGTGGTTTTCGTCACAGAAAGAGCACCCCGGTTCAGGGGTTAATCGAGAGTGGATTCAGAATCGGTAATGACTTTAACAAAAGGTGATGGTTGCTCGGTGGTTTTTGGAGACGATATGGATGGCGCTAAGAGAGATCTATGGCTTGGATTATCTCGTTGGGAGTTACACCCAGGCTAATTCTACGAATGATGCAAAACAGAGAGCTGATATTTATCGGAGTTGAGTCTAGGTTCGGCAAACTGTCGAGTGGGGTTTTGTCGAGGTCCCAAAGTGGTGTTAGACTTTAGGCGATGTGATTCCATTGGAACTACATCTCGGATATAGCAATGCTTAGATCATGAGGATCAGAAACGATTTGCGGAACAGTTCAGCCCGATGTTTAAATGTCAGAGCAGGTTAATGAGAGATCTCAAGGTGGCCAATGCTGCAAAAACAACTCCGCTTTGGAAAGCGTAAAACTTTTACGTACCGCCCTTTCTTTCTCTTGAATTGTTGGCGGTCTGTTCTGCTTTGAGGTCATTATAATAGGTTTTGGTAATTCTGGCGGAAGCTAACTAAGGATTAGCTGGACTGGAGGCCACTAAATTTGGACATTTGAATTGATTTCTGGAGACGGTGCTTTTCTTGGGAGTAGTATTCGTACTGTTTCGGTTCTAGAAAGATTACCATATTTTATCAGTCTGTAACAAACAGTTTTAATTAGTGTGGAATTTTAACATGTGTTATGTTGCGTAGCGTAACGCCTTCGGCCGATATTGGTGTTTTCCTTAATAATTAAAGAGTTACGTGCAGGTGAGATCATATATCACGCTCTTCATCGACGTCCGTATCCTGATAACTCGCATTGTTCGTTCACTCCGCTTAACCTCCTAATCTGTAGTATGCGACCTTGACGCTCCAAGGCGTGCACGACGTACAAGACGGCGACGGTTTTGAGCTCGGCGTATTCCGGTACATAATTCTCTAGGTTGACCTTGAGTACTCCTCACGTTTTCTCGCAGATGAAACCCCGATATGTGCTTGTTGGATTCGCGACAAATCGGGTTTAGTAATTCCATGGATGTTGTCACGCAGCAACTTGCAATGACCCTCAGCTCTCCTTTTCCCTCACAGTGAACTCGTCAAGTGACAGCTCGCAGATGTTGTGATTTCCACTCATAGCGACGAACTTTCCAAGTTGCCTCTTTCGTCGCACTGCTTCCTTTTGGACAGACGAATGCTTCCTTGAGTCCACATCTGCTTGGCGCGGTTTGAGCTTTTTTCGTAAGCACCTTGGTCGTTTCTTTGCCTTGAGCGGCGATTTACATTGCGTGATTGCGTTTAAAACCACATCAGTTGATATAAATTAAGTGATCACTCAAAATTTTATTTACCTTTTCCAGAACTTTTCCCTTTGATTTTTGATGCCTTCCTCATCCGTGAGAGAAAATGATACACTTTGCTACCAGCTATATTAATCGTTATCGAAATTGACACAAGAATATAAAAAATTAATAGTAGACCGTAGTATAAATGGTTATACTTATCGTTACGGTTTATGCTTTCCTTTCAGACAATCTGATACGAAATTTCAACAAACTTGCTTCAAATGTGGTCCACTTCTGGAAATTTAAATTGTGATGATAGAATATTCTTAATATATGTAAATAAATGAATGAATAAATAAATAGTTTTGCAATTGAAAGAAGATATTCATTAAAGTTACAGTCCATGAGGTATTCGAACTGTCGTCCTAATTATAACAAACTCATTTGATACGTTCGTAACCATCGCAGTAAGCACATTCTTACTTGGATATTCATTTTTAATATGTATTCAGATATGAATTTTACAATATTAAAGTTAGTTAAAGAGAACTCTCTGTATTTCTCGCCATTTAAAACAGTAAAGTTATCTAAGGAGTGAAAGTTTTTAGAGACGATTGATTCATTTGCAAGATCAGTAAATAAACACAACCAAATATGTCAAAATACGAATAATAAACCACTTGTAATTTGTTAATGAAAATTAAATACAAATTAATACAAGAAGGCGAATGTATTACTACTTGCATTTATGAATTTGCAACTAAATTGTAACACAGCCGAAAGCAAATATATATATATATATATATATATATATATATATATATATATATATATATATATATATACAGTGAGCCGCTAAATTATGGAATAAATTCAATAATTCTTAAATTGGCAACTTCAGAGAAAATCCCGATACCCGTCGATTTTTATTTTTAAACCCGTGTTCAGGTTATTAATTTATTTTTGAGGTTACCTATGTAAGCGTGATGACGTCATTGATGATTTTCTTTAATGGAAAGGGGAGGTGTTTCAATGGAACTTTTGAGAGATCTTTTAATTATGTAATCAGTCGTAGCAATAGTTTTGAGTATTTCCGTTACGTATGCAGGATGATTCAAGATTATTGTTGTTCTGTAAAAATACAAGCGAACTAAAAAAGACAACTATTCCAAATTTGGTATGTAGTCATAATAGGTCATGATCTATCTTTTAAATCTATTTTCAAAAGTGCAACGTTGCCACTTCTACCAGGAACCCAAGGCAACTTTGAAAATTCAAATTGAATACCCTGTATGTTATTGCATTTTCGGATTCTGCATAAAATTCTAAGCAACATTTGTTAATATTTCCCTATATCCGTCTCTAAGCGTTACATAAATGACCTCTGAAATAAAATAATAATCTGACCAACCGCACACTTAAAAATAAAAATCGACTGGTTTCGGAATTTTTTTCTGATTTTATTTGGTTTGAAAGTTCTGTCATAATAATCTTTGAAAAAAAACTGATTCACTTCATATGTCGAACAGTTTAGTATTAAGAATACAGTAAGCGCATTAAAAATGATAGCGAAAAGAAATATCAATTATGATTGGATGTGGAGATAGAACCGGAACGCAACTATAAGTATGTAACTTATCTAATACAAAATATCCTAACAAACCTACCAGACAATCGACAGTAAAATAGAAAAAAAAATAGGGAAACTGGTTACGTTAAACACGTTGCAAACACTCGTCATTTTCAAATAAACGAAAATGTAAAACTGAATTAATTCACACAGGTAAGTAAGTATCTACTATTAACACAAAACAGAGAAAAAATTGTAGAATTGTTTGTAACTCAATTTAAATGTTCAAATTGCCACCCTCCTACTTCTTGGCAGTAATTGAACCGATGACCACAAGCTTCTTGAACATTGTGGATCATTTGTTGACTAATCTTACGCATTTCTAATCTAATTCTATTTTTCAAATCTTCCAGATTTCGTGGTTTCTCGACGTATACTTTAGATTTTAAATAGCCCCATAGAAAAAAATCAAGAGGTGTAAGATCTGGAGATCTTGGGGGCCACTCTATAGATCCTCGTCTACCAATCCATCTACCAGGAAAAGTTTGTTTAAAAAATCGCGAACAGGACGTGTATAGTGAGGAGGAACACCATCTTGCTGTAACCATATATTATCATTTGGTAAATCAGGATCACTTTCATTTGGGAAAATTACTGCAATGGCAGGTATAAGTTCATGTTGCAAGAAGTCCAGATATCCTTGCCCTGTAAGAGTTTCATCGAAGAAAAAAGGACCAATGATCCTGTTCTCTACTATCCCCGCCCAGACATTCACTTTTTGAGGATACTGAGTGTGTAACTCATTCATCCAGTGAGGATTCTCTTTACTCCAATATCTACAGTTTTGTCGATTCACTGTACCATTTAAGGAAAATGTAGCTTCATCCGAAAAAGAATTTGACGAAGGAATGCTGCATTGCGGTTACATAAGTCTTGCATGACTTTCACAAAACTGTATTCGGCGATCCGGATCATCTTCGTTGAATTCCTGCACATTCTGGATTTTATACGGATGGTATTTCTCCTTTTTAAGTACACGTAACACCGACCTTTGTGAAATGCCTTCATAAGCTGCAATTGCTCTGGAACTACTATGAGGATTTTCTACCAAACTTAACAACACATCAAGTTTTACATTTTCGTTCATTTTTGGACGACCAGCATTTGCAATGTGTTTCACGTGACCAGTTTCCTTAAATTTTCTCTCAATTTTACTAACTGTTGATTGTCCGATAGGTGTATCAGGATATTTTGTATTAAACAAGTTACATACTTGTAGTTGCGTTCTTGGTTTATCTCCACATCCAATCATAATTAATACTTCAATTCGTTGTGTTTCACTTAATGGTGCTATTATTATTAATTAATTATCAGTTATTCACTTAGTACAAATACCTACAATGCAATACCATTAAGTACTGAAGTAAGTAGTAAGTGTCTTAAATTTGACTCGTACCAACTCGATATCTAAAAAATCTATTCTTTTTGCTACTTTCTATTTGTTGTCAGTTTTAAACTGAATTATTTCTGTATTCTTGATACTAAACTGCTCGACATATGAAGTGAATCAGTTTTTTTCCAAAGATTATTATGAGAGAACTTTCAAACCAAATAAAATCAGAAAAAATTCCGAAACCAGTCGATTTTTATTTTTAAACGTGCGGTTGGTCAGATTATTATTTTATTTTAGAAGTCATTTATGTAACGCTTAGAGACGGTATAGGGAAATATTAATAAAAGTTGCTTAGAATTTTATGCAGAATCCGAAAATGCAATAACATACAGGGTATTCAATTTGAATTTTCAAAGTTGCCTTGGGTTTCTGGTAGAAGTGGCAACGTTGCACTTTTGAAAATAGTTTTAAGAGATATATCATGACCTATTATGTCTACATACCAAATTTGGAGTAGTTGTCTTTTTTAGTTCGCTTGTATTTTTATAGAACAACAATAATCTTGAATCACCCTGTATACGTAACGCAAATACAATTAAAAGATCTCTCAAAAGTTCCATTGCAACACCTCCCCTTTCCATTAAAGAAAATCATTAATGACGTCATCACGCTTACATAGGTACCCTCAAAAATAAATTAATAACCTGAACAACCGCGCGTCTAAAAATAAAAATTGACGGGTATCGGGATTTTTCTCTGAAGTTGCCGATGTAAGAAACACCAATTACTTTCTATTTTACTCGTACGGTTCTCTAGATAATAAGAGAATTTTGCCCTCTTTTAAAGTCGATCCGGGGACATACTGTATATACAGGGTGTTTGGTACATCGATGCAAATATTTAAAGGGGTGATATAATAGGTGATTTTGAGTCGATTTAAGCAAACATACTTATATACCAAGTGTTACCGTTTTTGAGATAATGCCACTTTTAATATTTCTTGATTTTACCGTGCTTTTCTGCAAATATCGAAGTGTACAAGCGTAATAAGCCGTCTTATCGCAAACTTATACTAAGTTTTTTTATTCCTCATGAAGTGATTGTTCATATTATTTTATCAGAAAAGCCTAAACTGTCTTTGGTTCTTGCCTAGAACTTCTTAAACATGAAAGTTTTAATTTGTAAAAAAGCAATCACTAAAATTCAAACGTGGATTTAGTCTAAAATCTTTCGTTATTTTTTTTTCCAATTTCAGTAAAACTTCTTTGGGCAATGGTCTTTAAGATAGCATGAATAGATTTAGAAAAAAATGTTCACAAATTGGAAAAATTGAATTTAATTACCAAAATACACCCTAGGCGCACTCGCCAAAACGTAAAATAGCCCTTCATTATTTAGTTTAAATAGTTTAAAAAAAGCAGATTTTTAGAAAATGTTTTGCGGTTATCGCTCCACCCAGTACTTGAGTTTACAGAAACTGTTTCTGAATTCAAGATTTCTTTCACCTCACTAACACTGGAATGTAAAATTTTCTTAGCAAAATCGAGTTTATTTTCAAGTGAATCTACATTGCTATTTAAAACGTCACTTTTAACTTTTCGTTTATTTAGTGGAAATAATTTCAATTGTGGTAAATTTAATACAATCGTGCAAAAAACAGTACGAGCATCACGAACATTAAGGATTGTACCGGTCTCCGGCCAAATTCGCTATCGCCCAGCCTCCTAACATGACCGGCGACCGGTAAACGTCCCTTACTGTTCTTGATACTCAATATAATATTGCCTCGTGCAGTACTAATTTTGAACACCAATAATAATACTATTAATGTTTTAATAAATCGGACATTTTCTAAAAATCTGCTTTTTTTAAACTATTTAAACTAAATAATGAAGAGCTATTTTACGTTTTGGCGAATGCGCCTAGGGGGTACTTTGGTAATTAAATTCAATTTTTCCAGTTTGTAAAATTTTTTTTGTAAATCTATTCATGCTATCTTAAAGACCATTGCCCAAGGAAGTTTTACTGAAATTGGAAAAAAAATTAACGAAAGATTTTAGACTAAATCCACGTTTGAATTTTAGTGATTGCTTTTTTACAAATTAAAACTTTCATGTTTAAGAAGTTCTAGGCAAGAACCAAAGACATATTAGGCTTTTCTGATAAAAGAATATGAACAATCACTTCATAAGGAATAAAAAAACTTAGTATAAATTTGCGATAAGACGGCTTGTTACTCTTGTACACTTCGATATTTGCAGAAAAACACGGTAAAATCAAGAAATATTAAAAGTGGCATTATCTCAAAAACGGCAACACTTGGTATATGGGTATGTTTGCTTAAATCGGCTCAAAATCACGTATTCTATCACCCCTTTAAATCTTTGCATCGATGTACCAAACACCCTGTATATACAGTATGTCCCCGGATCGACTTTAAAAGAGGGCAAAATTCTCTTATTATCTAGAGAACCGTACGAGTAAAATAGAAAGTAATTGGTGTTTCGGGGGTTTGAAAACAAGCAGGGCAAATCATCAAGAATGAAATTTTCTGAGAAATCAAAAATAAGAGAATTTTCCCTCTTTTAAAGTCGATCCGGGGACATACTGTATATACATATATATATATATATATATATATATATATATATATATATATATATATATATATATGTATATATATATATATGGAAAATGGAAAGTATGTATAAAATATAACGTGACAACCACAATAAAGACTAAGCATAACAGGGTGGGACTGCTCTTTCTACTTATTTTAGTTATTATACACAAGTATAATATATAATAGATATGGAAAAAAATATTATTAATAGATAAGTTTGACTTCTAACAGTTATTTATGATCTTAGAAAGTGAATTTGTACTTTTCAAGACGAATGTGGAAATCAGTTGTATCATTTGCCGCGCAGTACAGTGCTTCAGACTCTTGTGTATCTAGAAGAATCTTTAAAAAATATATTGAAGTAAGTTTTTGTTTTTGTAGTACGATGTTTCGGTAGTGGACTCTACTTCCACCTTCAGGCTTAGTAATAACAAGGACTGATTTCGGAATAGAGTCGAAGTCATTTATTATGATTTTTTTTCAAGCTCTCGACCACTCTCCGATTCGAATTTGGTATCTTTCACTTACTCCTCTCTCACTTTAACCCCTAAGCCACTGAGTAATCCAGCATGAATCTTTTAGAATTCATATATAACTAGTTCCCAGTGTTGCATTAACACAACATTTTTTGTATTTAGCAATTAAAAAAAATCTTGATTATAATATCAAAAAGCTATTTACAGTAACAGTTAAAAAAAAATAGCTACAATCACTCGAATTCGACGGTCACTTTTAAAGTTTCGAGCCTGCAGTTTCTCGCGTGGCCCGTTGCACTTTTGCTGGTCCGCCACGCTTTAACCGTTCGACTATTTTTATTTTTCTTCTTTTAATGACACATCTACAGACCAAGACCTTTCTTTAAATACCTCAACTAATTTTTTACACCTAACTGCTCTCTCAATTTAGTGGATAGAAAGAAAAACACGTTTCAAATTAATATACAGGGTGTGATAACTCTCTGTATTTCGTATATAATAACTCGGATAGTGAAAATAAATAAAAATTGTCCATAGTCAAGTTTTTTTATCATGTAAGAATATTTTTGAGTATACAGGGTGTTTCGTTCAGCCCAGGCGCAACCAAACTTTTATTTTAAATGGAACAACCTGTATATTATTGCATATTCTGATTCTTCGTTTCATTTTAGATCAACTTTATGTATCACAAACTGTTTCCGAGTAATTCGACTTTTTTTGTAAAAATTGACATCTGTTGCAGTCTCTAAAAAATTGAATATTTCAGGGACTGTGTAACTTAGAGAGGTGCGCTTTCAATTATCAGATTAAGCATGAATTGGTCAAACTATTCTATCTGTGCAAAATGGTACCGAAGACAGGGGGTACCAAATAGAGGGCGCCGAATTTTAAAATTTTCAAACTTACGTAACTCCGTTTTTTTTTTAAATAGAACCCTAACATTTTTTATACATTTTCTAATTCGTTTTTAAATTGTCTGTCAAACATCTATTACATTTCCTATACCTAACTTTAATCGTTTTCAATACGTTATTAAGGTTTTCAATTAGCATATCTCTTTGTGACCAATTTTTTTTCAAAATGAATTTATCTACAGAAGAAATGGTAGACATGATTTTAAAAAAATTGTTTATTGCCATCAAGAATTTATAAAGAAGGATTCCCAGATAGAAGTCACCTACAAGAAAAAAGGTTTCAGCGGACATTAGAAAGATTTGTTTCAACAGAAATTGTAAAATACACAGTTGATAACCGAGATAAAGCAGTGACAAATGAAGAAAATGAATATAGGGTGTTGGCTACAGTTATTGATGACCCGCAAGTTAGTCAACGGATATTAAGTTCTTATTTGGGAATTTCTTCTAGATCAGTTGGTCGAATGTTAAAGAAAAGCCATTTCCATCCATATAAAGTGAAACTACATCAGGAACTATTACCAACCGATTATGAGGCACGTGCAAATTTCTGTCAGTTGCTGATGAAGAAACCTCGAACGGAAGCCTAACTTTACAATTTCGTTTCATGGACAGATGAATCTACTTTTCATAATAATGGGTTAGTTAATGGGCATAATTATCATTATTATTCCGATGCACATTCTTATGGAATGTCATAGACAAAATAAGTGGTCTATTAATGTTTGGGATGGAATAATTGCTACTCAGGTTATTGGCCTATATTTCTTTAATGGCGCTCTGACTGTTCAAATTTTTTACAATTTATTGAATACCACGTTAAACTAATTGGTGCAAGATGTACCTTTAATAATAAGACAAAACATGTAGCTGCAAGTAGATAGCGCACTTGCACACTTCAGTATAATTGCGAAACAATTATTAGACGAACAATTCCATGTACAATGGATTGGAAGAGGGGGATCAATTGCTTGGCCAGCAAGATCATCAGATTTAAATCCCTTAGATTGTTTTCTATGGGGTTATGTGAAAAATCTGGTATATCAGGAACCACCAACTACTTCTGACAACATGAAACTGCGTGTAACACAGCTTTCATCCAGGTCATGCCAGAAATGTTAGTGCGTGTACAAATTTCCTTTCGCGAGCGAATTCACTTGTGTTTACAAAACGAAGGCGTCCACATCGAACAGATACTTTGAACCTTTCATTAGTATAATTTTGTACATTTTTTTTAAACCTTCATTCTAGTTTTGAAAACTTTTCATAGAATAAATGTTTTCCATTTGTTTAAACGCCTACCGCGTCGTACATAGCAAAAATTGTTAAAATAATATTAAAACATAAAAAAACAATAAAACGGTTAAAGTTAGGTATAGAAAATGCAATAAATGTTTGATAGATAATTTAAAAACGAATTAAAAAATGTATAAAAAATGTTAGGGTTCTATTAAAAAACGGAGTTACGTATGTTTAAAAATTTTAAAATTCGGCGCCTTCTATTTGGTACTCCCTGCCTTACATACCATTTTCCACAGATAGAAAAGTTTGACCAATTCATGCTTAATCTGATAGATCAAACCGCACCTCTCTAAGTTACACAGTTCCTGAGATACTCGATTATTTAGCGACTACAACATATATATATATATATATATATATATATATATATATATATATATATATATATATAATATATATATATATATATATATATATATATATATATATATATATATATATATATATATATATATATACAGGTGTTTAAAAATGCGGCAATATTAAAGGGGTGATTGCCCAGGTCATTTTATACAATAAAGTTCCTATAAACGTAGGTCCGAAAATGATTCGTTACCGATCTATAGCGTGTTGAAGTTTAATTTAAAAAAACAGTCAAAATTAGATTTTTCAAAACCGCTTGAGATATCATAATGAAATATTATGCGTGTCAATAGCTGTGGGAGACGCATACTTTGCAATACAACACGATGTTTCAGTCGTACCATTGGCGCGCGTATTGTCACGTCACTGGCTATTTTTCAAGAAAAAAGTAGGATGCCGCTGATTTCTCTAAAAATAAAAAATATTTTTTGATTCTTTGTTCAATTGTGAAGAAAAAAGCTGGATCAATAAACTTTAACCTTGAACATGTAATATGATACCCCTCACGAGCTGAATATATGTTTAAATTTCTAAGAATATGATACCCCTGCAGATCAATAAACTTTGACCTTGAAAATTTATTTCTATGAAATTGTAACATGATATCAATAAATTTTACCTTGCAGAGCTTGGTTCAATTTAGCCCCAGCAACGAGCTATTTGACTTGTTTTCTGTGGGGAAACGACTACCGCTTCTGGGAAACGGTTACCTGTGTTGGGCAACAAATTCCCGTTTTTGTCAAACCGCTATCTGTATTTGGCAAACAGATCCTTGTTTTTGGGAAACGGCTGTCTGTCTTTGGGAATGGATCCGGTTCTCAGGGAACTACCTCATCCTGAGACAAGTCCTGGTGGTTAGAACAGTAGTAGTATGTAAATAAAACCCACATACTGTAAGCATAATCTTTTTACCTAACCTGCTGTACCTTTTACAACCTTGATAGACAAATAATACTACCCTCTGTCAAATAATACTTTACAGTCATAGTAAACTGTAAAAAACTTGCTGTGTCAAAAATGTCGCTTTTATATTTAAAAATCTAAATAAATTAATAACTGTAAGATTTAGGTATAGGGAATTCTTAAGAAGAGTAAAAGTATTTCCTAAGTACTTTTCAGAGATGATATAAAATGGAGGGTGTTCCATTTAAAATAACCCGGGGTTAGCCCTCAATCGTTTATTTTAAATAATATAGGGTGACGATTTCGTTACGATTTTCATATAAAAATGGCTATAACTTTAAAAACACCCTGTAGAACTTAGCAACAAACCTGAATAGCAAAAATGAGCCTAATTGAAATTTGACATAATATACAGGGTGTTCCATTAAAAATCAGAAATTTGACATGCTGTGACTATGAATAACTCATGTATATATATATATATATATATATATATATATATATATATATATATATATATATATATATATATATATATAATCAAGGAAGTCCTGTGTATTTATTTTTGTTTATTTAATCAAGATAGCCTTAACTTAGCAATAAAAATAAATGTGAAAAAAAATAACAATTAATAAATTAATATTATTTACATTAAATGTTCGAATTGTAGTACACCTGCTGCAACACACATTTCGAATCGTTATAAGTAGATTTCTGGTACAGGTTTCATGAATCAATGGAGAAGTAACTCAGTCACATGCCTGTCTTATGTTAATCCAACTACATCATTAGGTTTTGATTGGTAAACAATGTGTTTAATAACCCCCCAAAACAAAGAGTGGAGATGTGACAAATCACATGAACGTCCAGCGGTTATCAAAACGGTTTTGTAAATGATTGCTAACGATTCTATCATTATGTGGATGAGCGCCACCTTGTTGCCACCACATTTCTTGACGTTGATTAAGAGGAATATCTTCTAGCAAATCCGGTAGTATGTTTTCTAAAAAATCTAAATATCGAAAATCTGTTGTGTCGTCAAAAAAGTAAGGTCCTATAACCCGGTCATTAAATAAACCGCACCACACATTTACACCCCAAACATGTTGAAAACTTGTTTCCATCACCCAATGTGGGTTTATGGGGACTAGTAATTCGTATTGTGACGGTTGACTACACCATTATTGTGAAATCTAACCTCATCGCTCTATAGTATTTTTGACATAAAATATGGGTCATCATTAATTTTTAACATCACCCTTGCAATGAAATCAAGACGTCTTTGGTCATCACCAGATCGTAATTCTTCAACCAATCGTATTTTAAAATGATGGTAATTAAAGTCTTTTAAAACCCTGTGAACTAAACTTCTTGATATACCAACTTCATTGGCCAGAGTTCTTACAGACACTTTAGGATTAAAATTTAGACAAGCTAACACGTTTATAATATTTGGTTCACATGTAACTGCTCTTTCAATTGCACCAAGTTTATTATTTGGGGAATTACTCTGCCTAAGAGAGCTCTCCAAACACTCAAACGTTTTTTTAGTGTGAATGTTTCAATTTGGAGACCTTTCATGATACAGCCATTAAGCCTTTTTTTTTTGCTTATTTATGAACCGATTTTGATTTTGAATGTCGCTTCTGGGCTCTTTCTTTTGGAGGGTTATTAAATACATTGTTTACCAATTAAAACGTAATGATGTAGATGAATTAAAAGACAACATAAGCCCGGCATGTGACCGATTACTTCTGCAATGATTCATGTAACCAGTAGCAGAAATCTACCTACACGATTCGAAATGTGTTGCAACAGGCGGACTTTAATTCGAACATTTAATGCAATGATAATTTGTTAATTGTTTATTTTTTCACATTTATTTTTATTGTTAATTTAAGATTATCTTGATTAAATAAACAAAAATTAATACGCAGGACTTACTTGATTATTTACGAATCGACTTTATTCATCTGACAACACAATCAAATCATAGTAACCTGAATTAATAATAATATACATAGGAATGGTATGGATTAGTTTTTGTCCTATTCGAATATCTCTATTCATTTATGAGATACAGCCTGGATAAATTAGCGGAGGACACCCTGACTTTTTCTTGGTTGCGCAGTAACCTATTGCTCAGGTGCATGGCGCCGCGACTTTTCACGCGTTATTGGGATCCATATGGGTTTCATCACTACACTAGCTTGGCTTATCGGATTTTCTGTCAGTGCGATGTAAGTGGCTTCTTGGGGTTTTTGGCAAGTTGTACTCTCATCCTTTCCCACTATCTGTACGTTATCCCATTGGATTCAGTGGTGTTCGTTCCAGACATGTTCGGCGATTCTTTATCTTTCTGTTTCGCCTTTATGGATGTTATTCTTGTGTTCCTGAGACCTCGCCTTGAGTGGTCTACTGATTCCGCTCTATCATATGTATCAGCATTTTGCGACGCCTAACTTCACATTAGGGGTGAATGGAGTTGTAGGGTAAGTACCTCCTCGAGTAGGTGTTAATCTAATAGACTTGTCGTGAAAGTGATAAATTGCTAAGTCTTCTAAATAGTCGCGCGTCCGCCATAAAATCGACAGTGGCATTGGAGTCGGAAAAAGCCGTCATTTCTGGATGTACTTGCACAAGATTGACAACACCTTACGACAGGAAACCTACCCACACGGGAAGGTACCTACACTACAACATCAACCACCACAAAAGTGTGATGTTAGGCGTGGCAAGAGGTCTGTACGATACAGCTGAAACAATATGGTCCAAACAAGACGAACCGAAAAAATTAAAATATGTATCGCTAAAACACGTAATGAAAATAGCTCGGTCCTAACCTAAACAGGGAAAGGGTAACCGAAAAAGAAAAAACTATGTGCACAGCAATAATACAACATATACGAGGTACCTCGAACAAAATGCGATGGATTGACAGTAAGTATAAAATACGTACTGTGTTCAAATCCACAATAACGCTCAGAGAATATACTAACAAAAGATATGGAGACCAGTATTCCAGGAATTGTGTTTAGAACCTACCAAGCGAATGCGGCAGATAATACATAGGAGAGAGCAGTAGATTACTCAAAGTGAGACTTCAGGAACACAAGAATATTATCCGCAAGGGCAAAACTAGAATCAAGAATCCTAGAACATGTTTGAAACGAGGACCACCTAATCAAATAGGTGTAACATACAGATAGTGGCAAGGGATAGGAATACAACTCAGCCGAAAACACAAAGAAGCCACTTAAACCGAATGGACAGAATCCGGTAAGCCACGCTAGTGTAGAAATAAAAACTGAATGGATCTCAATGATGCGCAAACAGCTTATGGGTAATACACCTGCGCAATAGGTTACCACGCAACGTTATCTAGTAGACCATTCTTCAGTAAAACAATTGGAATCCTTAACTACTTTAGCGTTCTTGGTAGGTTTGAATTACTCTGAATTCGATATTTTTGCCACGGCTTCACAAGTTGTTTCTGAAGTTCCAATGAGAGTGTTCTTCGGTTCAGTGATTTTATATTATTAACATGATGAATAAGTTAACGTTAAACTCAATCTCTAGCTACCGTGTCAAGTAAACAAGGTATAAAGCTAATCCCACCAAACTCACACTCCACATCACTGGAAAAAAGAAATAATTAAAACAACTAGCTAAATTCGTAACATACTTTCGTACCTTTACAAATATTTACATAAAACGCTACGCCAACGGTGTTTTGGTTTGTTATATATTTATTATACATTACATTTTATTTATTATATCTTAAAAAAATACTAGTAATTTAGTGAATTCTTGCCACACATTCCAGGGTTTTTTAATTTTTGCGTCGTTGAGCTGTTGGTAATATATATATATATATATATATATATATATATATATATATATATATATATATATATATATATATATATATATTGTATATTTGAGATGGTTAGAATTAGGCATAATAAAGGGGCTAGAGTTTATTGAGTTTGAATTCTTTATAGTAGGCAAGTTAAATAAAATTGAGGAAGTATACAATTCGTTTTGAAAGAAAAAATAGTAAACGAGTGCAAAAATATGGTTTTGATGTAACAAAACACGCTTTGTGGCGTATGCACAAGGTTGTTATATTAATAAAAGCAATAAGCTATACCAGTAGCATGTGAGAAAGGTCAACGCGATTCATATTAGTGTGTACGATTAGTTTCGTGTAACATATTTAAGTAATTTCGCATTTTAATCAATGAATTTAAGCATTTTAAACACATAACAGATATTGATCACATGAAGCATGATAATTATAATATGTAGAACATGTATAGTATTAGGTACAATGCATAAACTCTATGAGCTATAAAAAAGGGTTATGGTACGAACACAATATACTAATAATTCACAGACAAAGTGTTTGAAACGTGCATAAGAAGTGGTAGTGACTTAGAAACATAACTAAGAACATGAACAACATTTGTGCAGTGTGTTATTTAATATATAATTGCAAATTTTATACAAAAATTGACAAAAATGGTTAAACAATATAAAAATGTGAAATGACAAAATTAAGAACTATGGAGTACAAATAAACAGTATTTGTGTTAGAGACAGATGGAAGAACACATTTTATGAACATTTCAAGTGTTATAGACGTATAATACGCAAATTAAAAGTAATTTATATTAAGTTAGGTTAAGTACTATATTTAAGAATTTTATAAAATTATAGTTTTTATAGGATAAGATAAGTTTAGAATAAATTATAAAAACATATAATAGTAGGTTTCCCTCATTTCCACAAGGAAATTAACAATAATAATGTAATCTAAACATAGAATTAGAAAAGTTGGGTTAACTACCTAAAATATAGATATGAAAGTGGAAATTTTGTTAAAACTAAGTAAAATGGGATGAAATAGATGTATTCTGATACAGTTTTTTATGTGGAATTTGAATATGTCATTAGTTTAGTTGTAAAATATAAAATTTTTTAGATATTAGTAAATTTAGATTTTAAGTTGTCAAAATGTAAATCGTCGAAGCGAAGTAGGGCTTGTGAGGTGTTTTTTTTTATGCGGAAAGTTGCCCTGATTCCAAATTTGTATTTAAAAAGCAAATCCGATTTGATTAAAGAATATATAGCATAATTTATGTTATAGTTAATTTAACAATTTTGTTTAGACCAATCAGATACTAGAATCTTTTGTGTGTAATGTAGAAAAAAAATTGAAAATTTGCTATCCAGGAAAAAAGTATAAAAGGAATTGCTCCTGATTTCTCACTCTCTTACTCTCTCTCTTACTCTAACTCTAACTTTACCTCTTGCTTTTGAAAATTTTTGTGACTAACAAATCAGTGTTGTTTGTATTAACATGTAAGTTACAATTTTCGTTAACATTATCGGATTTGAAACGCGATCAACGTAGAGTTGAGATATCAGAAACAATTGTATTAACCTATAACGAAATTTAAAATTAAGGTTACCGATTATATTTGTCGATAAAATTGTAATTGTTTCGTTTTAAAAATCATGTGTAAACATCGGGTGATGTGCATTTTTTTTATGTCAATAAAATCCTTCAGTTATTTTGGATTGGATGTTTATTTTGTTGAAAGTGATTAAGATTATAAAATAAATTTCACTTCATAACGGCATCTAAAATAAAAGTGCAAGTAAATATAAAAATCTATATAAAATTAAAATAAGAAATCCGAAAAATTATTAAATATTTAAAACCACATCTAAATACACAAATAAAATAAAGTGCTTGTCTGAAAGTATTGAGGATTTTAAGTACATCGTATTTACCACAAGGAAGAGTATTCAGCAGTTATTGGATTTGGATGAAATTATGGAATATTAAGCAGCACACTTGGAACAGCAAGGCAGTATCATCGATTTATGGAAAGAAGTGTACGTCCAATGTTTTAATATGGAACAGTCTAACGTGACCATTATTTGGAATTTGCAACAACACATGTGAGTTAAATTTCTCTATCGTAACCCTATTGCGTTGATTATTTCTTTTAATGTTCTGTATGTATTGTTTTTTTGTTGATAATGTATAAATGTTTGTGCGACTACATGTATCAATATCTGAAAAGTAAATGAATCGGTGTAATTATAAAATTAATAATTTTACTTTAAACAAAATTAAAATTGTACTCACTAATTTTAGATTCTTTGGTGAAATTTTTGACAGGCTGCATTTAATTCAGTTAGTAAAGACGCAACGCATGCGTAGTTTGTGCAAATTTCAACAAAGTCTGTTTTACATTGAAACTACTAATTACAAACTACAATTTAATTATTTATATGAATATTCCCAGGTGTAAAATAGAAATTTCTTTTGATTTAACGAAAAAGATTTTGATAAGATTTACATTTTTTTTATAATTTAAAAGTATTAAAGATTATTTATTTTATTATTCCAACAATAAATTTAATAGCAATTGAACCCTATCCCCAAAGATATACTGAGTTAGTTCGGAGCATTTTTAAATAAATTACAAATTATATTAAAACCTTATCCTCAAATTTGAGTAAGCCATTAAATAATATTTCCACGTATTAACCATCACAATATATATATATATATATATATATATATATATATATAAATTCATTTTTAGTTGTCCAGATTTATAAATTGCGACAACCAATGTTTAACTCAACTTATATGTTCACTCCGAAACCTAAGTATTTATCATAATCTTAATCATCAGTTTTTAAAAATTTTGAAAATACACTTATTGGTTAACTTTGTGTGCATAAAAGGTATACTTAGCATTTCGGGGATTGCCTATGTCCTGTATGAGATTTCCACAGGGGATTTTGCATCCATACTTAATACCACTATTCATACATATTTTCATGACTGTTTTGAATAGACAAACTGTTTCTGAAGAAACTTAAAAATGTCAATCGGTCGCCCAACTCCTTGGTAACCTTTTTATTTTCCTTGGGTTATGTAGCACCAAACAAACTGTGGTAGTATGTATGTACGCCTAAAATGAGAGTCTACAAGAACATTTATTGTGGAAAATCCTGTATATTAATCTTATTTGGCTAAAATAAGATTATGGCAGCTAAAGTGCAAGGTCTGGTATTATCTTGCTGGAAAAAAGTAGGCGCTGTAACGACTTCTAAAAAATGTAACCCTGGATTTTCAAGTTTTTTTTTCAGTAATACTAGAAGTTCTCTGGTACGTGCCACATCACGTTTCATGCCTTTTTCCGCGTTTACAGAGAACCTTTCTACGTCCATTCTTGACCTACAAACAGATTTGAGATTTGTCAATATACACAACCCAGTTCTATTCTTGGTCGCAATTGTCTCGTACTGCACACTACTGCAGTCTTGCTTTTTGTGTTTTGCGGTTCATGATAGGATAAAATGGGGTCGGTATTATTAAAAACCAAAAGAACCTATTTCTCTGTAGATTTATCCGAGTTGTTGTCTTGAAGCTGCCAGCCATTCATTGGCAATTGATCTAGTCGTGCTAAACCGGTAGAGCACTTGTTCTTTGTAGGCGGTAGTCATGGGCATTATTTTTGCGAACTGCTCCGATACGATGTTGGTGTCTTGTGTTTTTTCCTCTACGTATTCCAACATTGCATTAAATTAAATGCATTCCTAACAACCCTATTACCAATTTTCCGCATCCTTATCGTTTGATACCTTTAAAATTTACATAACTGGTAAAAATTATTGCATTGAAGAAGATAGAAATTGCAAAATAATATTTTAAGACAGTAGAAAGAATAACACACTATATGTCAGAGTTTCATATAATAGCAATAATAAGCAGTGATATTTTGTTTTGGTAACTAGCTACAGCTAACAGGTTCCTTTTCAAATTACTATAAAACTTGACTCAGTTACTCAAAACTTTATTGCCAAAAGTTATTAAGATGGACTTATATTTACTGGGTGTTGCATTTTCAATGTCACACAGTAAGGAACAAATACGAACATTGGGCTCGTATAAAAAGTGTGAAAAATTTAACGGTGCGATTTGATTGTTTAAGTTTAAGTCTCTACAAATCTGGTGATGTTGTGCGTTACGTCTATCAAACGGAGCTTGACATTTCTAAAAATTGCTTGAAGAGGAATATCACGACAGTCATGATTGAATGAAAACTTTTGGATAACGGTTTATTCTGTGATGAATAATTTTCGAAGCAATGGAGCTATGATATGCACTATTATGCTACGAAAAACCTATTTTGGGTGCGATAAGTACAAAATAAATCTGGCGATCTAGGCGGTCAAGAAACGGGAATGCCATGGTCTATCCATCTACCTTCGAATTATCGATTTAAGTAGTCTGACATTTAACGCAAGGTGGGCAGGAGCACCATCATGCTGTAGCACATGTCTTGCCTTAAAACAACAGGAATGTTCTGAAAAGTTGCGACAAATATTTTTGCACGAAATACAAATATTCAGCACCATTCAAATGTCAGTTAAATAAATGTGGCCTAATTATTAAATCATCTATAATACCACCCCAAACATTTACAGTCCACTGTCGCTGCGAATTAACTAATCTTACTATTTTTTGGTTTTCTGTTGCATAATAATGAATATTATAACGCTTTGGGTACCACTTCAAGTGAAAGTTGACTCGTCGGAGAACAATACATTTTGGCAAAAGTTAGGTTTTATTCTGTCCATTTCCAACCCCCATTGGCAAAACGTTCTCCTAATCTCCAAATCAGGACCCAACAGTTCTTGATGGTAGGATATACTGTAGTCATGATACTTGTTCCTCTTTAAAATTTTGCCGACAGTAGATCGGGGTATATCAATTTCCTTGGACATTGTTGCCGAACTGGCACAAGGCTCCGAAATTATAGGCAACAAAACATTCAATTGGTTTTCGTCGCTTGTCCTCATAGTCCTTTCACATTTTTCATAATTCACATTGCCTGTTCTAATAAACCTTTCTTTAACTTTTTATAAACTTCTAACCGAGGGTTGTCTTTTATCGGGATATTTTTGCGCTTACATCTTTTGAGTTAGCAAACGATTTTGATCAGCAGATCCCATAACGAAGATCATGTCAAGGAATTCCGTTCTTTCGAAATTTATCTTTATTATTTTTTTATTTTTAACTACAAACATTAATATAAGATAAGGGTGGAATATGCAAAAGTCGCCAAGTGGGTAATAATCAACAATGCTGTAAGAAGTATTTAAAAAATATGTCTTTGGATTGAAAAAAATAATAAATAACGAACGTACAGTGTAATACTACGTGTCACTTACAAACAAGTATCACATTTATGATGTTTTCGAAAAAAACGCACACATCAATAGGAATGAACAAACGTTTTCTTTGTCTTCATGTCAATATGTAGCCGGTTGACTTAATTAATTAAATTAATTAATTAAATAATTTTTTTTAATTTTGCCGAAAAATTTGGAAACAATAAATGTAAAAAATAGGACACCTTACATAAACTGACCTTGACATTTGACGATAAATCCCAAAAACGGTATAAAAATTAGGGTATTCCATTTGAAATAAGAAAGTTATTGAGGTTTGAAATCATGCAACTTTGGATGAATATTTCGCGAGTTGTAGAGGACTTTTTTAAAATTAAAATACTTCAAAACGTAGGTTATTAAGTATTAAGACTCGAGAATACCGATTCCGAATTTTGCAGAGTTCAGGGTGCAGCACAGATTTTTGGGGAACTCTGCAGCTGTCAAAATTTGCATGTTTTTCAAAATAATTCAAAAACGATAACATAAAACATCTCACAAAAATTAACATTAAAATTTGACGTTAAATCCGAATATGGCAAAAAAACTGGGGGGTTCTATTTTAAAAAACGTAATTTGTTACTACCGTACTTTTATGACGGACCCCGTATATTGGAAAATAATTTTAAGATACGCTCCTGTTAAACAACAAAAACTTTGATAGGAAACAGTTCCTTCTGAAACTCATATTTATTAAGATATCGCACTTTGACTCACTAATGAGCAACTCTGTATATAGCTACAACTCGATAGTGTCCTTCCACACTTCTATCAAATGGTTCGTGAATTGTTATATTCATTAAGTGGAAATGGCGGTTCGATTCTATTCAGTGGCCACCAAGGGTGTGTGATATAATAGGTATACTCTCGGTCAAATAAAACCATATTTTTTTTTTACAGAAATAATACCAGAATCTTCGACTACAAAATCTCGAAAACTATCTATGTTATAAGTGATGCAATCAAAAATTATTAGAATTGAACGAAAAATCCAAAAATTGGCTTATGGTTTATGGCCTTATGGCTCGTACCGCTTACGTTCTAATTAGATCTACAAAATTATTATTATTTTGCTCTATCGTTGACTCATCCTGTATATTAACGTATTTTTTGTTAAATCAAAAAAACATTTATTAAGAACATTTTTTATTGTGTATCAAGCAATCAAACAAGTATTTTAACACATGACTAGAAATAAGTGCTTATAATTATGCACACGCGTTTACGTGTTCACTTTCACATCATTAAATACACTAATTTATAAAATTATATTACATATAAGATGTAACACATTTTTAATAAAATTAAGGTAAAAGTAATTTTGCAATAAAAGAAATAAATATCTCTAATGGTGATGGCATACTTATTTTTTTGTTACGAATGATGGAATTGCAACTGTATATTGGTTTTGCATTTAAACGTTACATTATATAACAAAAATTTAATTAAAAGAAAGAATTAAATGTTGACACGAGATACCGAAGAAATACTTCCGGAATAAACAAATAAACAATTTGTTTATTCCCTGTTACTTATTATACTTTACGCGCTACCAGATAGTAATTAACTTAAGACTAATTTATAAAGTAAGAATTTAAATTAATAAATTAACCGGGCTTTTAATTTTAATGCAAATAAATTATTTTTCATCATAGACCAATAAATCAGAAAATTAGATTGTAGGTTGTTAAGAACGCAAAATAGGTAAAATAATATTTTTTATTCGTTGTAAACTTACTGCCATGGTTGAATAATATTAACCATTTAAAATTTGAAAGGAATTCTGATAATTTCAGTATTTATTTATATTTATATTAGAGGTTACAGAAATTATGACTTTTGGATGGCGAATCCCATAAGATCAACGTGATCGTTCATTTAATGTTGAGCCGTTCTTTTATATATATATATATATATATATATATATATATATATATATATATATATATATATATATATATATATATATATGTGGGTAGGCAAAGCAATCCCTGGCTCTTCTTTATTTTCCGTTCACAATCTTTGTCCATGCTTTCCTATCCTATCCTAACTTCCGCTAGATTCATACATTGTCTCTAGCATGCACTTTTATTTTTAAAACTACTTATCTTTCTTTTATCATACATTCTACTTCGTTTAGCCAAGTTCCACTCGGCCTACCAGGCCCGACGTTACCTCTAACTTCGCCCAAATACATTTGCTCCGTTAACCTTGCGTTTTCGATTCTCTGGATGTGACCAAACCAACGTAATGTACTACTTTTATATCTATCCATCATTGTCTTTTCCTCGCCACACTCCTTCATTATATAATCATTCTTCACCTTATCCCTTCTCGTTTTACCGTATGCGCTTCTCAGGAATCTCATACCCACGGCATTTATTTTGCTTTCGTGCTTTTTTTGACATTCCCATGTGTCACTTCCATACAGTGCTGACGGGACCAACACACCAATATAGATCGCTCGCTTCGCAGTTACGCTTATGCTATCGTTTTTTATTATCATCCATATACTTCGAATCAGTTTCCTTTCAGTATTGACTTGACGGTCAATCTCGACATCCAATGTACCATCTGCAGTGAACATTCTAGCTATATATACCAACTCGTCCACTTGTTCCACAATTTCATCATGTAGGGTAAATACTGTACTCTCCTTTCCACCTTCACGATTGAACACCACAATCTTTGTTTTTTTCACGTTTGTCTTAAGGTTCGTGCTCTCACAGACTATATCAAACTTTCTCAGAGCAGTTTGTAGCTCATCCGCATTCTGGGTTAATAAGACATTTATCCATATACGGTGACATCAGACAGCCATGTCGCACACTTTGCTCAATATTAAAGTATTCCTTCACACCCTCTCTCACCATAACACATACCCTTATTCCGTTTATTATATCTTTACTTACGCCATATTAATTTACTGTTTCCCACAATTTCTCCGTATTCACTCGCTCATATGCTTTCTCCAGATCTACAAACGCACAGCACATCTTGTTTTTTTATACTAAACCACTTATCAATCACCTGCTGGAGAAACAACCATCTCATCAACAAATCCTCTCCCTGGCATGAAGGCGCCCTGCACATCTCAAATCTTAGTTTCGGTAGTTTCACGTACTCTATAAATCATTACTCTTCCAAATACTTTACCAGGTATACTGAGTCGACTTGTTGCTCTGTAATTTTTACAATCACTCTTGTTCCCCTAATCCGTATACAATGGTGCAATGCTCACGCTCTTCCAATCACTCGGCACTTTTCCTGACTTAGGAAATACGTTGAGTAATTCACACAATCTTCGCATAAGCTTCTCATCTCCATATTTTAGCATTTCACTAGTGATTCAATCAACGCATGCTCCTTTGCCGTTGTTCAACTTTCCTGCCGTTTTCTCTATCTCGTTTAACCTCGGTTTCGTTCCCTATTCCTTCTGCATTCTCCTTATTAAATTGTTCAGTTTTATTTTCCTCATTTCTGCACAGCTTTCCGAAATACTCTTGCCAGCATTTCCTTACTTCACAATCGTCCCATACTATTTCGTTGCACCTATTCGTCACTCCTGAAGTGTTCTGTTTTGGCCCATTTCCAGAAGAGTTTTTTGTTTCCCTCAAAATCATTCTGTATTTTCTCTCCTTTCACAGCCATTACTTCCTTCTTCCTTATTCTCACTGTCTCCTTCGCTTTTTTGTCTCTCAATCTCTACACCTCGTAGAATCGCATTTTGCAGCAATCACTACCATGTACGCGCCAGTAGTTATTGGCCCCTAATCACTACTGGACCAATTCAAGGTCACACGCCCCCCTGGTGGTGAGAAATGTAAGCTTTTGGATCAAACCTTTGGCGGGAAATTTAAATTTTTGGTGCTCGCTAAAAATAGAAATTGCAATGTCATCATCATCATCATATTACAAGGTCACTCTGCGGTCAAAAGTTTTGGCGGGAAATTTGTATGTCAAGGTCAAAAGCTAAAACTAGAAATTGCAATGTCATCATCATATTACAATTCTTAGAAGTCTAAAAATAGAGTGGTCCAGGTCAAAGATTATTGACCTGTAGGGGTATCGTATGACATTTCTTAGAAGTATAAAAATAGAATCAATTCATGGAAACAAGAAGAATGCGGGTTGTTGTCTATACTAAAAAGTAGACCAAGGTCAAATGGTGCTTATATTGACTAAATAGAGTCAAGGTGAAATAATTTTCTAGGCTAAAAGTAGGTGGGTATTTAACAAGTTTAAACATGTTGTGATAGGTACTCAAGTCAAGGACACATTTTTGTGATATAAACCACAGCGAGGTGTGGTGAGATCAGTCAGCTAGCAACTTATACTTGTTAAACATGGAATTAGCAGGGATAAAAGCACCTATCGGAAACTTTTTAAAAGTGCATGTGACCTCGAGATATCAAAAAAGTATAAAGTGATTAATGTGGCAGTAACTAATACTAAGTATGGTGAACATATAGTGATGGAAACCGATGATTTTAAATGTATATTACCCCAACCCTTTTATGAGTATTTAAAAGAAGAAACTCGAATGGAAGAATTTAAAACGCAGCTAAACACGAGGGTTGTCTTCATGAGTAGTTTGGGTGCAGTCGGGAAAACAACAAACATAACATTTTGTTTTTAATAGCAGTGTCACAACCCCACCACATGATTTAACTAAAGTCATTTCTTAAACAACGTTTAGTCCTAGTGCAAATGCAAGCAAGTACAGTCGTTATAATGCAGGCAGAAATAACATCATTTCAGGAACGATCCAAACTCAGAAGTTCGCCGTTATATGTGGATACCCCACATAGTTGCAGTAATATGAATAATAATTTTACCTTGTGTTGTTGGTGCTGTCAAAATAGTGATGGTGGTAGTAGCAGTAAAAATGAAGAGAAACATGATGAAGGGTATTCTTCTAACACTGACAGGCAGCTATATGATTTATCTGAAGTGTATAAACAGGCAGCTAATGAATACTTAATCGATTGCATTTATTATAAACTATCGAACGATACTCATCATGCAAAACATATGAAAATTGGATACAATACACACCTCAACCTTGTACCAGTAGTGCGTTTGGGGTGTAGCAACTGTGATTAAAGCAATAATGTAGTATTGGATATGAAGGAATGGAATGGGCTTCTAAGATGGCATTCATATGTAGAATTACAATTTTTCCGATCCCATGAAATTGAAAATAAAATTGATTGGTCAAATTTAAACGAGGATGAAGATATAATCTATGATCAACATTATGAATCTCTACCTAGCAATCTTGGTATTTATTACAATTGGGAATTGATTAAAGTATATAACAGAATTTTGAAAACTGTTATGATAGAAAACTACAACTGCTGTTCTTCCACATTCAATTCACATAGTATAGAAGAACTATTCAATTTAAAAGATATAATAAGCTATAGATTGGAATTTCTTGAATCTTACAATCTGGTGTTTTTATGAAAAGTTCATACAAGTTGTTGACTACCGTCGTTTTCGTGAGAAAGAATTCCGTGGTGGTGATGATAACATTTATAAAGACATTGATGATGTTATAAATGATAAGTATAATATTAATTCACATAACAGTGTATGTTTAATGGAAATATTGTATTATCGTCCTGCTTATCTAATGTATAGCATTTACTGAATAAGAAATAACTATGATTAGTTTTTCTCAATTTAGGTATAAATACCCCGTTTTATCCATCCAGGTAAACAATGTTAATTAAGAAGCGAAAGAGTGCAGGTGGTGGTAGTTTAGTGAATGCTCTAATCAATAAACTTCCGTTTGAATTGCATTTACCTGGTTACCAGTATTGGGGTCCTGGTACACAGTTAGAAAAACGACACGCATGCGGTGACCCCGGCATTAATCAATCAGATGCTCAGTGCAAACTTCACGATATCAGTTACAGAGATTACAGAGATTTAGATAATAGACATAAAGCAGATAAAATTTTACAAATAAAAGCTTGGGAACGCTTTAAATAATCAGACGCAATATTAGGTGAACTAACTGCAACATTAGGTGAAGGAACTGCAGCTTTAGCAGTCAGTACCGCCATGAAAGCAAAGAGAAAATTAGGAATGAGGTGTAAACGTCGATCCAATCTGAAGAAGAAGAAAAAATGCATTGGCGTAAATTTATTGCATTTAGGAAAAACAATAGTTAAAAAAATAAATTAAAGTTCCTAGAGCAATTCCTCTATTTAAACAAGGAGGGTTTTTACCATTTCTTATTGCGTTATTCGCAGGATTATCAGCAATCGGTGCTTTAGCTGACGGTGCATCATGAATTGCTAAAGTAGTCAATAATGCTAAAAATGCTAATAAAATTGCAAGAAGAGACATCGCGCCATAATCGCATGATAGAATAGATCGCTATAAGCTCCGTGAATAAGAAAGGCGGTGCACTGTATCTAAAACTAAACAAATCTGGTAGTGGTGCATTATACTTTAAACCGTTTCCAAAAAACTGATTAGATTGCCCGAAAGACCGTTAACGGATATAGATCTAAAGAAATACACTAAAAATGTACCCTACTTTTAGGATATTTTTATGAGAGATAGCATCCCTAAATTACCACGGAAAAATGAATCTGGAATTATTAACTTAGATAGCCAAAGAAGACCAGGTACACATTGGGTTTGCTACAAAAAGCGTGGTAAAAAGGTATGATATTACGATAGTTTCGGTAATCTTCGACCACCAATCGAAGTGATTAACTACTTTCGGGGAGTAAAATGTATTATAATTACAACCAAGATCAAGAGTTTAATACAATTATTTGTGGACACCTATGCCTACAATTTTTATATAAATAATCAGCACAACATCAAAATTTCTCAGTTATGTCAATAACATTCAGTTTAGAAGGTGTTGGTAACAGCTAGCTACAACTTCTATCCACCGATAGAGCTAGATTTGGGGAAGAAATACGTTATTGGATTGGTTGGATTTTACGGCTGCAACAGCATTAGAAACACTTACATAGGCAAAGACAGATTTTATTTTAGAACAAATTCATCTCATTTGCAAGTGATTAATATTCCACACGGTGCATATGAGTTAGATAAAATTAGCGATTATCTAAAATCTAAGATACCCACAGAAAAGTTTAGCATTAGAGCAAACAACCATACACCTAATGTGAGATAAACAGTTCATTTGAGATCGATTTTACTGAAGAAAATAGCATTGGCCGCATGTTAGGGTTGAGTCTAAAATATTATAACCAAATATTTTACATACATCTGCGTTAGACATCAAAATACATAAACACTAATCTACACGTAGAGTGCAACATTATAAAGGGATCTTATCGAAACGGGAAACTTGCTAAAGTATTATATGATATTGATGTTTCAGTTCCACCAGGTTATCGTTTAGATAAAACTCCAAGCAATACTCAATATTTAGAAGTAAACACTGACGTAATTAGTAATATAACAATTAATTTGACTAATCAAAAGGGTGAATTAATAGACTTTGGTGAAAGTGAACCATTCACAGTACGCTTAGAACTAAAAGAACGTGGGTCTGAGAATTAATCCAGGACCAATTCCATCTTTTAAAAATTCATATAAAAGATATCCCTACAGTAAGTCATTAATTAGTCATCAACCTTCATTGCGGTTAACATCTGCAGAGAAATACTTTTTAACGTCAATTGGTTTAAAAGTTCTCAACCACAATAGCAGAATCGTTAAACGTCTTTCAAAATGTACATTTTGATGATACTATAATTAAATCAGATATTCACACTTATATTCCGTATGGATCTTCTAAATATGGACCTTCCGAATAAATACGCATCTTAATTCAAAGTCAAGACCTAATTACGACTACTTATGATAGTTTTCTGTACATAGAAGGTAAACTTGAGCTCAAGAAGATGAAAGAAAGGCATGCAGCTTAACCGAAAATTCCCGAACTTTCCTTTCGAAGAAATTCGTTATGAGTTAGGTAGTCAAAGAGTGGATGTTTGCAGAAATCTAGGTATAACATCTACGCTTAAGGAATATATTTCTTATACGGCAAGTAAAAGCAAAGTACTAAGCCATTTGAGATGGTCGCCAAAGAATGAAGAACCATTACAAGTAGAATTCGATGAGCAAAATGGAGAAAAATCTTTTACAGTATACATACCATTGAACCACACATTTGGAATAATGGAGGATTATCGTCAGGTAATCGTGAATATGCGCCAAGAGTTGGTTTTAATTCGATCTAGAAGCGATACAAACGGTTACTATGGTGAACTTGATGCCGCAATAACCTTAAATAGAATTCAATGGAAAGTACCACACTTCTTAGTGATGCTGTGAAACTTAACTTGTTTCAAGGAATCAATAAAAATTCTATTATTACTGTTCCATTTCGTCAATGGGAGTTATAAGAATTACCTTCTTTAAAACAGGCAACCTCAGACATATGGCCAATAAAAACATCAACGCAACCGGAAAAACCACGTTGGATAATTGTTGCATTCGAACAAGGTAAAAGGTACACAAAGTCAGCAAGGGCCGGAAATTTTGATCGCATTAACATCATAAATCTTAAAGTACATCTGAATTCGGAGTATTATACACATGAAGCAATGCATTTGAACTTCACTGCTAACCAATACATACCTGCCTATCGCAATTTTTTGAAATTTCGATGTGATTACTATGGTGAAGATGATAAAATTGCATTATTCTACTATTCCGAATTCAAAGCATGTATTTGCAATGGACTGCTCTAAACAAAATGAATCCTTAAAAACTCAACAGTAGACATCAAATTGAAAATGGAATCTCTAACACCTTTCGATAATGGAATTGTTATCTATGGTCTTATTCTCCATGACGCTATTATGCAGTATAGCCCATTCACTGGGGAAGTAAAAAAGTTATAGTTATTGTAATATAGCCTAGTATATAAAAAAAAATGTTGTAATTATGCGTTTATTTTTATTTCATCCACTAACGATAAAAGTAGTTGCTCAAAAACAAAAACTCTCAATTCAAAATCATGACTTTGATGAAAAGTCCGTTACTTCAAAACATGGTGATTTACTTCCTAATGGTATACGTGGTATTATATGTGGCCCCTCCAATTGTGGTAAAACAAACGCAATGATCAGTCAGATTACCGAGAAAAATGGCTTGAAATTTAAACATATATACGTATACTCTAAATCATTGAAACAAAACAAGTACAAACTTTTACAGGAAATCTTACTTCCAATGAGGGATATAGGTTACTTTACCTTCAGTGATAATCAAAATGTGATTGAGTCTAATTGTGGAAAATCAAACTCTATTTTTATCTTCGATGATATCGCTTGTGAAAAGCAAAATAACATAAGGACATATTTTTCTATGGGTAGGCATAACAATATTGACTGTTTCTATTTGGGTCAAACTTACAGTAAAATTCCAAAGCAATTAATTCGTGATAATGCGAATCTAATTATATTATTTGAGCAAGATGAATTAAACTTAAAACATGCGTATGAGGATCATATAAGTCCCACCATAAGCATGAAATTGTTTCGGGACATGTGTTCAAAGTGCTGGGTAGATCCGTTTGGTTTCATGGTCATAGACAAGGATGCTAAAGTTAATAATGGTCGCCATAGGAAAAGATTTGATGAATATATAATACCTGAAACTGCTTACAGTAGTTTAGTAGGTACTGATCTGTTTAGGTATTAACAACTATCTGTTTATGTAAACAGCTATCTGTTCGAGGTAAACCGGCATCTGTTCAGTAAACCCGCTTTGCTACAATGGATAGCAAGGAAATGATATTAAAGGAAAAAATTATTCAGGCTCGTAAAATAATACAGCAGAAGTATAACAGTATTAAAACTGCTCGCATTGATAATGAAAGAACATTTGAAAGTACTTATAAACCCCTAATAGAACCTCCAACTGAAATAGTAAGTAAAATCAATCCCGATAAAAAAACACCTAAAAAGGAGCCCATTGGCGTTAAACCCAAAAAACCACCCCCACTAGCCCGATAGCTCCAGCTCAACGGACTCTAGGCTTCACTCTATTAGGTAATTCGAGAAAGGGTACTACTAGCCCACTAGCTCAGCTTCCGTTTTTTCAAACAAATCCTCTTTCCGGTCTCGGTGCACCACCTTTCTTAGATACATCTGTTGTAGGAGAGAATGTTGAGGAAGAAGAAGAACCTCTTAGTGTCTCAGAAGAATTTCTCGAGCAGTATCATGAATTACCTCGTATATACGTTGAACGTGTTATGAGGGATCCTGAAGGTGTTATTGATCATACTTATGGAGTCCACTATGATACCAAAACTGACAAATGGACAATTCCCGTTACAAGTAAAGGAAACGATATGATTATTAAAGGTATCACGTATAAAGGGACTCCAGGTTCATATGATCTGCTTATTATGAATGAACCCAATCTAAATTTAGCAAATTCAAAAGATAGGAAAGATTATAGAAGTATTTTAGAAGCTGCTAATGTTGTAAGCCGAGATTATGACGTAAGTGGGCAAATTCGAGGGAGCCGCAGCAAAAAGTATACACAGATAATCAAACCCTTGCTATCATCATCATCACCCACAACCAAGGGAGGTGGAGCTATGTTTTTTAAGGAATTAACAAACAGACCGATTGAATATAAATATTGGAGTGATGTACATGAACTAATTCATGATCTAGAGGTATTTTTCCTTCATGTATTTATTGTTAGCTTTAGCATATCGATTAGAACATTGAGCCACACAACCTCTAATTGCTCTCTCAATAAACATTAGCATATCAATGTCTGTAAATAATTCTAACTGTACTTGTGTAATTTTAAGCATAGCATCGAATGCCAAACAATGGGGCTGTATAATAGTGCCGAGGATCAAGTTTTTAAATACTTAAACAAGTTTGTCCAAAGTTTTAGAAAATGTCTGCTAACAGTAGAACACCCGTTTTTAGATACAAATCCGAGTAATCCGCTAACGATTTAATATTAAATCTGTTTTGCATGTGCAAAACTCGCATCATTGATTCCCTCATTAGTGAGATGACTGAAAAACGCTTCCTTGGGAGGGAGTCTGGTCTCGCTTAATTTATTATATTAATATTTAATATATTAAGTATCGAGATATTCATAAGGAAACAGCTTTGCGAACTAGTAGAGAAAATTCTTCGGCATTGTTACAACTAGCGTGGGTAATCATTTTTTTTACTATTTTCCAAACAGTCCGACAACTTTTCAATACTACTACTCATAAATCTCAAAGAGTCAATAAATCTAAACCTAATTTTAGTGCCTTATATTACTTTCGTGAAATAAATATATTTTTCTTTGTTTATGGGTAGCAGTGAAATCGCACCGGGAACGGTAGGCAATTCTCTAATGAGGAAATGACTATCATAACCTGACAAATTATGAAATACGACTGGTAGAATAACGGAGTCTTTATAGTTTAGGTTACAATTCTGATGTGATGCTTCCCGAAATGCATCAGTAAAATGGTTATGATCCCTAACTTTTACATCATAAGCAGTAAATGGTTTTCCGCAAATGTGACAAATCGTGGTGCTTTCAAAGTGCTCACCCTGATTGGGAGTTAAAGTATCCATAGGAATTATTTTATTGATTATTTCGGTAGTTCAATGAGCAATAGTTTAAAACTCTTTAACAAACCATTGAATGCAATCGTTTCCTCTATAAAGTTTAAATCGTGATAAAGAATCATTGCATGAACACTTCAAGTAGTAAGCAATGCTGAAGGGTATATGTTTGGAGTGAAATATAGTATTATTATCGATGTCCGTTAAATTTGTGCACTTTTTCAAAATACTTTCTAAATCTGCATAAATTACAAACGGCACTTTTTCCTGGAATGTGAAATTTTTGAACTGCAGAAACTTTTCTGCTTTAGTAGGTAGCTTGACAGAGCATCGATTAAGTTGATGACAGTGAGTGATGTGTTTTTGTAGAACGTGATCTGAAGAAAAATGGTTCAAACATCGATAACAAATGAATTTCTGTGCTCCTTATTCGATAGTTATTTAGAAAAAAGAGCCGACATATTTTTAATCCACGTGAAGTGATAAACAGTATTATTTTTTGTATTAATATCACCCGCAGCTTGATGATTAGCAGAAAGTACTAAAAGATTTATAGGTTTCCTCACACTATTTTGATTTTCACTTAATACAAATGGTAATATAACTTTTCCATGAATGCAAAACAAATTAATGGAGAGTTGTTTAACTGTTCAAATTTTTTTACATCATCTAGTTTAATGGGGAAGGAAATTGAATCATAATTCAAAACATCTTTAAAATGAGGATAACTGTAAACTCTATCTGAATGATGTTGCACGGGATATAGTACAGAAACAACTCCCACAGAAAGCAATACTCATCGTCATTTTTAACATTCACTACCGCATGCTTTACTGCTATGAAGTAGGAAACTTTAACGTAAGTTGAAAGGCCACCTCTAAATGGGACATAGCTTTTAATATTCACCTTTAAATGTAATGCTTCATGTAATGCCCAACCGGAATCCCTTTCGGAAAACTCCTCTAATTTTTTTTGTAATTTATAATAAACGTTTTCATTATACCACTTACGTAAATTGGTCGTAATATTGATGGCATAATTTTTTATGGTAAAAGTATTCAACTCGACAACGTGATTTACAGGATGGATAAAATTGCAGACTAAAAGGACATTCACCTTTAGCATCGATTGCCTTAGCATTAATTTAACCTTTTGTGCAAAACTATTGTATGCATTTTGTAAAAAAATAAGAGGGTCCTTGATGTTTGCTATATTGACTATAATTCCCGTAAGTAACCTACCATTGAAACATGAATCTACAGAGTACCAACTTAATTTGCGTGTACGCTTTTTAGCGACATTGACAATTCCACTACCTGTTTTCTCTGAAGCGTTTTTTAACTGTTTAACTCTTATAAGATAACACTTTAACAATGATAAATTACTTTCGAGTTTAAGCAAATTTTCGCATGTCTAAATAAATTTTATTTTGAATTATATCTTGCAATAGCTTAATATTAGTGTTAATTATAGGGATGTGCTTTACAAATTCATTTTTGGTTTTCAACAATGGAATAATACTTCTTGTTAAATTAACAATATCACTACTACTGGGTATACCCTTACTCATAGTTACCTTCAAAACTGTAACCAAAACTGCAAGAAAATATGAAGCACACACGCTGTCGGTTATGTAGTAATGGAAATAAATATTATATTTATTATATCTGATGTATAAAAATGAATAATTTAAGTAACTATAGAAGTACTTTAGGTATACAATTTCAATTCTAGGGGAGAGTGCAATATACTGACTGGTATAAAACTGCTCTTTATCTGCTTATATAGTAATATAAACCCAGCATTCAAGGTCAAAACTGGTTATAACTTATTGCAAGAGCTCGTGTTCATAGACAGATGCATATATTGCACTTTGTAGCGTTTACTGGGAATATCTATTAACCTTGACATCAATACTCTAGTTATAACTTGTTGCAAGAGCTTTAGTGTTCATAGATAGATGCATAGATTGCATTTTGTAGCGTTTACTGGGAATATCTACTAACCTTGACATCAATACTGTTCTCATGGCATATGCTGCATCACCTTTTCTTGTAGAGGTCATACATTGCACTTTGTGGCGTTTACTAAGAATATGCATTAACATAACCTTGTTTACAGCATACGAAATGCCTTCTTATGTCTAGATTATGCTGCATTCATTAGAGTTCGTCACCTTTGCTTGCTCAGGTCGGTTCATTGTACTAACCACTTCCACTTGTTATCAATTTCGTTAACGTTAACAGATCTATGTGTATATAATGTTAAAGTTTTAATTGAATACTTATTAATTACTCACCATTAGTAATGGCTTCATCCAGCAAACAATATAAACTTTCACTGCAAAGGCAGGCAACACCTTATATTTTGCACGATGTTTTGGTGCTCCCATCAAATAACACCGCAGAACCAGCACCCTTTGAAGAGACCATCCCCATCATCTCCATAAGGCATAGTGATGTAGTGGATGAATTTCCGAAGTATTTCGAGAGGTATGTATAATTTTAATTAATATTATGGTTTCCTTTTATTAATTCATAGAGAATTTTTAGTACAAATAAAATTATTCATCTTTTCAGCATAACACCAGCAACCACGGTTATAGCAACACCCCCACAACCACCACCGATTGCGAAACCTACAATATGGAGGAAAAAATTTGGCTTTTATAGAAGGGCACCTCACACAGCAGAATGATGAGCAGGACCCACCAACCCTTCAGGCCTTTAGGGAAAATGTATTCGGTGGTTACGAAAACTTCACAATGACTATATTAATAGTGAGGTGGCGGGGATTGGTCGAGTGGAAAGACTGAATGAAGAAGTGGTGGAGGCTAATCAATATTTAGAGTGTGCGGAAAAATATGGTAAAGACTGAAAATATATTGCGTACGTTGGAAGTGATGGATGTGTGATGTGTTTAATATGTTTTTTTTGTGGAATTTATTGTAAAAAATAAATGTAAAATTTTTTTTTTATATTGTTATTTCTCGTAAAATATTCTCATTATCCAAAAAAATTTACTACAGCTAAAAAAATGTGAGTGATAATTCAATTTGCGCTAGAAAAGTGAAATGATCTACGTTAAGGAGAAAATTGAAAACTTCTGGAAGCCTGACTTACTTATATACTCATGTATAAATTTCTACATCAAAGTAAGGCAGTCATTTTTTGCAAATTATGTTGCGTTACAAATTTATTTATTGTAAAATATGCATATAAAGAAAGTGTGAAACTATAGTACAGTTAAAAGTGAAAAAAAGCTTGCGTTAAATAAAAGTCAAAACAGTTCCCAAAAGCATGTAAATCTGAAAACTTTACGCCATGTATTTATGCAATACAAATGACACAATTGCATTCATATATTCCGTTTCATAATTGTAATGTGAATTGGTGACTAAGATAAATATAGAATGTTCGTATTCACACCTGCATAAAATGATTTCAAAGCAAAATAACTGCGTTCATTATCCTACAATTCTTGAAGCAGTAATATTCACGCTCCATCGAAAATTGTAAATTTGGAGTCCTAATCAAACTAAATTAAAAAACAAGTTATGTTTTAAGTGCTGTTTGTTGTTTCCAAACTAAATTGGTTAATTTAAGGAGCATTTCGATACATTTATACATGAAATGGATAAAGTGCATGTATATGTTTCTTCTGAGCTTACGTAAGGACAAAAAGTTGTGTTTTAAGTGCTCTTTGTTATTTCAAAATGGAATTGGTTAATTTAAGAGTCATTTTTTCATATTTTGATAAATTAATACATGAAATGATAAATTGCCACTTATAAAACACAACTGCATTAAAAAATTTTTTTTCTGAGAATTAGGTGCAAATTTTAAATTTTCATCGAGTTGTCTTTTATCTCTTTCCATAGATATGCACATATATCTTTACTTACATCACACACCTTTAAACATACAACACTTTTATAGTTCAAGTACAAGTCTATCGTTTACTCAACAATAATTGCAATTATACATTCCATTCTAGTACAATACTTGTATTTCAAGTTAAATATAATATTACAAATCATACTGATAATACTATATGGGCAATGCATTTTGCAGTTACAAGCTTTTTACTCATTACGAGTACAATCCATTTAAAATCGGTTGTAATTGCGTATATAAATGTAAAATGTCCAAAGATACATTGTGAGAATTAGTATTACTTTATTTCATAAAAAAATCGTTAGAATTTATTTTAGAAAAAAAAACATATTACTAATACTTTACAAATATGTTAAACATTTATTATATTATATCACACTTCCTATTGATACTCTATTAATTTGGAAAATATTAAAAATGTACGTTTTATATCGAATTGTGGTCTATAATATTTCACATTTAAGGAAGGCTTTCGTTAATTAAAAAAACGTAAGAATTTTTTAAATGAACAACATATTACAAATATTTTCGAAATAAATAAAGGATTTTATTTTACATCAGTATTTATCTTAAAAATTTATTGATTTTGTACAGTCTTAAATTTTTAATATAAATGTGAATATAAATTTATGCAAAATATCACGAGAGTATTGTTAGTTGCATAACATTTCAGGGTTAAATCTTTACTATTATGCTCATAAAGGATTTTATTTTACATCAGTATTTATCTTAAAAATTTATTGATTTTGTAGTCTTAAATTTTTAATATGAATGTGAATATAAATTTATGCAAAATACCACGAGAGTATTGTTAGTTGCATAACATTTCAGGGTTAAAACTTTATTATTATGCTCTTCTTATCTGCTTAAAAAATATTTCTGTTACCTATTAGGGGTAGCTTTTACATTAGGGGGAGCTGCCCCAATTTGATATATGTGTTAGGTACGTTTAAAAGTCGACGGAGAGTGTTGGTGGTTTTTTTAATTTATTTTTGGCAAATTCTGGCCCGTTTTTGAGAAAAATTGATTTCTTTTTGTTTGAAAAGGCTGTACTTGGAAAAATCTACCCCTACCAGGGGTAGCTTGTGCATTTTAAAATTAAAAGCTTTTCCTAACGTCACAATTTTTATTATTTATTACATATACATACAATAACTCATTTAAACACTACAACATATTAATACCAAGTATGTTTAAATTTCTTTTTATTTTCAAACTCGAAGCTGCCTCATTTTTATATTTATTTCATACACCCCTAAATCTACCTTTAAATCTTTAATTTTTCGTATCAACACCTCTAACCGCTTCTTTCGCTCAACAATAGTTAATACTTGTTCTTTTCTTACGCTTCTTATCTTGCATACTACCATTTTCGTTATTTCTGCTACTACTTAACCGCGCGCACCCAAGGAAGCCTTTTATTATAAATCTGCATCCTTCAAAACCGCTAACCTAGACAAAAATGTCTTCTTCTTTCCATGAACTTATTCTACTTTATACTTCTAAGAAATGTCATACGATACCCCTAGAAGTCAATAATCTTTGACCTTGACCACTCTATTTTTAGACTTATAAGAATTGTAATATGATGATGACATTGCAATTTCTGTTTTTAGCTTTTGACCTTCAGATACAAATTTCCCGCCAAAACATTTGACCGCAGAGTGACCTTCTAATATGATGATGATGACATCGCAATTTCTATTTTTAGCGAGCTCCAAAAATTTAAATTTCCCGCCAAAAGTTTGACCTTAAAAGCTTACATTTCTCAGCACCAGAGGGCGAGTGACTTTGAATTGATCCAGAACCGGCCCCTAATCACTACTCTCGCCTTCTTTCTTACATACTGCCGTTTTTATAGATTCATTCCACCAAGCACACTTTTTCTGTCTACCTACAGTCGCTCTTCCTCATATCCGCACTACACAATTGCCAGCACAAGCTCATCCATGTATTTTCAACGTTATTGTTTTTATTTATTCGTTCCACACCGTTTCATTCACATTCAATTTTTACTCACAGCATCTAGGCCCACTTTTGCCCTAAACACACTCTCGATACAATCAAAAAGTGGTCTGATCCACACTCCGATCCGTTCATTACTCTTGTATCTCCCACCAAGTTTCCAAGTCGTCCATCATACACTATTTAGTCAATCATACTTTTAGGTTCACCTCTTTGTCATGTATACCAATACATATTTTTATGTTTAAACTACGAATTAGATACGAACAGGCTTCCCTTCACACAGACGTTCACCAGGCTTTCACCATTCCATTGACTCTTTGGTCTCCTAACTTTCCTATGACGCGTTCAGCATGTTCTCTCTGTACACCCACCCATCCATTCATATCTCCCAATATCACCACTCTTTCGTTTGGCTTACATACGTTCAACATGTTTTCTACATCATTCCAGAAGTTCTTATACTCTTAGTCTCTTTCTTCATTCACCGGTGCATACCAGGCAATCAGCAAAATTTTTCGAAATTCCACTTTCATTCTAATCCACATTACCCAGGGGAATACCAATCGTACTGTTTAACATCTTTTCGCTCTTTCATTCATGATCACTCCAACTCTTTTAGCGCCATGCATTTCAGTTTCAACTCCTGACCATAGTGCTAGGCTGCTGTCCTCCATTTCCATAGCATCTTTTTCTTTGCACCTTGTCTCCGATACACACAGAATGTCAAGTTGCTTTTCCTTAATTACATTCGCAATCTCAAATTCACAACAGGATATATTGTAGCTCAAATGAATTTGACCCCTTCTACAGTGACAAATCTTAACTAAAACGAACCGGTGTACTTTAAAAATAAACACTCGCGGCACCCATTTCCAAACCGTGCCTCAAGTTTACGTTATCAGAAACGCAATACAGAAGCAACTTAATATTTCTCCAAACCCTTTTTAATTTACTTAACAACAAATTGCGTTTTTAATTTTAAATTCTATTCTAACTAACTAAACCTGGGAAAATTTTTATAATATTTTCAATTCCAACTAAATTAAGCCCAACAAAAAAACATTTTATATTTAGGAAGAAAACGATCGGATCCGTCGATTTTTATTTTCAATTTAGAATTTTTTTAAGTGAAAGTGAAATATACAGGGTGTGACAAGAAAAAGATATGACGTCATCGACATTTTTTTAAATGTCAACCCTCATTTTTTTATTGCAGAATTAGAAAGGGTACATCTTTTTACGACAAGGTAAATATGGACGATAGTTACATAAAGAAATATTGATTAAAAATTATCGTAAACATTAAAAATGAGAAAATTTCATTATCAATGTAAGAAAACGTTGAATTGTACATTTTGTTAAAATTATTTTAATTATTTGCACGTTAGCAACTTGTGTTTAGGTTTTTGGTAGGCGGCAGCATTGTTATTTAGTAGCTACTTTACCGGGTATTTTGTGATTGCGTTGTTTAATGCAACTCACCCTGATCGACCGTCCATTAGCCATAGCATAAGCCGAGTTGAAGCGAAATTTCGGGAATTTGTCTCGATTTTATTATGTGTGCAGTAACCGTTCACCTGAATATGTTTCTTAATAGTTGTACTTCCACTGTATTGTATTTTTCTTCCAAATTATTGTTCACTATTTTATAATGTAGATTGTTATGGGTGAAAATGGCAGTAGATCAGAAGTGACGGATAAGGAAGGGGTCGGTACCTCAGTAGAATAAACGGCGTGGAAGTGTAACTAATTTTTCGATTAGCAAAGATCCTAATACGTAAAATACAATGAGGGTAAGCCATAAATCAGGAAAAATATGTCACAAGGGCGCCACCTGTCATAAATTTATATGTTAAAATAATGACCTAACAGAAAGAAAATAATGTTCACTCGAAAAGAAAACACTCAACTCTGCCTGAAATTCTACTTCAAAAATATCTACACTTAAATTTAATTTTAAGCTTCATTTAAAATCTACAAAAATTGCTATAACTAAACTCAAAACTCATTATACATTTTGGGTATAAACTTCAACGTCAAATTACTTGCTCAATTAACGACAAAAAATAACTGGTCAACATGGTCATTAATTATTCAATTTAAAATGATTATTTATCACAACAAAATAAACAAAACGCGATCTAATGTTTAAAAGTTCCTATAATTTAACAAAAATCACTTAAAATTCATTAAAAATCATCAAGCTTGCTTTACATTTCTGAATGTTATTATGTTTAATTACGGTAAATTTTAAAATGTGGCGAACTAAAAATCAACGTGGTTTTAATTTGGTATTCTTCATGATACCGTTCATCTTCAATTTTGTGTGGGATGGTTAGGTTTCTTGTGTAGATTTTCACTTAACAATACATACCTCAATTGTGTGGTATTCAAATATTCTCAGCTATGAGGAACGCTGAGTTACTGTAGTGTCACAAATAGTAGCTTTGATGAGTGCTTTCCTTCGCGTCTGATGTACTCCTTTCACCTTCAATTAAATTAATTTGTGGCACGTACCTTTTTTCTTCAGTTTCTTCATTTAGTTCATCGATTCTTGTTGATTTTACATCATCGGTGTCTTTTTAGGATTTTGGACACATAATTGAGATAAGAAATGTCTTCGTTACGGTCTTGGTTTATCCTATTCTCTACAGCTAGAGCGGAATGATGCCAAGTTCATTATCTCTTCGCCATGGACACGGTTTTCCTTGCGGTTCCAGTTCACTTGGTTCACTGGATAGTTGTTTTCATTCCCACTTCCCCTTTCACATCTTTGGTGTTCTTCGTGGTTTCCGCTCTTACGGCTTCCTTCACGATTTTTACTCCGCTCTTGTAATCTTTCTAGTGCTGATCAATAACTGAGCAACGGTGTTTACTCATGAAGATGTCCGAACGATAAAGGTAATTGCAACTCAACGCATATACGAGTATACCTTCCAGTATCTTCGGAGTCTAGGTACTGATTTTGGTACACTCCGTCCCATACATGCTCAGTGGACGTGCACCGATGTAAATTCTGGGTTTGTAATTTTTCTTTGGATGCTGCAAACTTGTCCTATTATTCCATGAAGCGTTCCGCCCAAATTTTCTGATTGCCTTTCAACAACTTAGGCAGTTAACAGCTTCTTGAAGCTTTATATTCTCATCTACGATACTTGTTTGCAACAAAGTAATCATCTTCTCCATATTCGTTATTTCTTTTCTATCTTCTTCTTCTCGAGCTTCCGTTCTTTTTTCTGTATATAGAAACAATGGTTTCCGTATTTACTACTCGATTTAATTCTTTTCTGTACCTTACCGAACCATAACAATGGAGATCTCATTCTTAATTGGCTTGACTTCTGCACTTATTTTTTCGTAATTGGCTTTACTTGCTTGATAATTTCGTTTTTAGATTCGTTTCAGAGGCTCCTATTACTTCATAGTGTGCCCTTAATTCGATTAGAGTTCATATCGATTTTGAGCCATCACTACTAGATGTATCGTTGGACAAGTATAACCTCTTCCTTGATTTGCCGTTGATTTCGTGTCAGTTGATTGTTCTGTAACGATTTTATGCCCGATACTTAATTTAGGCAAGACCGTAATTTGTAGAGCTATGGTCATGGCACAATGGAATTTCGCGGGCGGAAATTTAGGTTGGCGATACCCTGGAGACGTAGATTCTCCTCGTGGTAAGATATAAACGGTCTGAGTAGCTTCAGTCAAGATTTCGAATGATCAGGTATCTTTTAAGGCTTATTGTGGTGATAATACGTAGGACTTAGTTTCGGTTCAATAAAAAATGTCGCGGTTAACTGAAATTATTCAAAGTAACTAATCCAACAAAGAGCTAGTAAAAGGAAATCCGTTAAAAAATGGGTAATCACAGTGTGGTAGAAACCTACACCTTTAGTTGAACTGAAAAGTAAAATAAAATAAAAATGCACACACAGACAGACACACAGACAAGATTTTTTTGCTCAAATTTTGTTTTTGGACGTTCTCGAACACTTTAAAGCGATTGAGCAAATAAAACTTTTTGAAAATTTTTTTAGCGATACAGTACTTCCCATCCGTTGGACGTGGAAGCAATTGCGGTGTAAAATGGTGTTTTGCAATTGTCGGTTTACTAAAATAACTGGATGCTGCAAGAAATTTTTTTTCTAACGGTGGTATCGAGTAAAAAAACTTCTTCAAAAGTGATTCTGTTTCATGGTTAAATATTCGTTGTTTCTCGGTGTGTATTAGCGGTGCATCGAAAGAGGGCGCGAATAGGATGATGAGTTTGATGATGAACAAAATTTAAGGTAATTCGTTTATTTAAAAACGAGAAAATCATCTGTAACAATTACCTTTAACCTATCACATAGTTTAACAGATTACCCGTCGTTTTAAGCAGTATTTGCCAAGACCAAGCTCAACCCATCCGATTACCTTTCGTACCATGTTATATTTTCCTTGTAGTGGGTTCTACTGTTGGGCTTATCAGTAAGTATAAGTAAGAGTAGGGGGCAGGCTCGCACCTACATTGACGGAGTACGATCCCTAGGGCATTGCAGTGAGGGCAGAACGTTAACGGCGTTTCCTTGCATATATATCAACAATGTCCACTTCCCATACCTCCAGCACACATTAGTATGGGAAGACAGGTGGCCTGCACGTACGGGCCGTGCGGGTAGCGCATCACCGGCGACCGCTATAAAATAAGGTGGTGTGAATGGTAATCGTATAAATTTTAAATAATATAATAAATTAATAAGTGTAAAATAAATAAGTTGTAAAAAGTTCTCCAAAAACAAATCGTTAAACTAACTGGAGATACTAACCATTCACCACAAATAATGCCTTTGTTCCAGTCGGTAGTTTAAAGTTCATTCTTTTGATTTGCTTGATTACCACAAAATCTGCTAGGTTACTTCCACTGAACATACATATTAAAAATGAAATGTAACACTAATAAAAATGATCTCGGACGCCAAGTTATTTTTAATGATGCTCGGAATAACTAAACTACATGAAAAAAAATAAAAAATATACAACTATGTTTATTAACAGTTTAATTGATAGGGTTAAATAAACTATATCTTAAAAATAGCCTTAAATTACTAAAAAAATCATTAAACATTAAATACCTGTTACAAAATATAATACATCTTCTTGAGAACCCCTGGTATTATAAAAAATAATGCAGAAATGCAAACCAAGGTGACGTAATTCTTATGTCAATGTTGTGCAATATATTGCAATAACAATGCTTTTATGTCGTCAACCACACCCAAACTGGAATTTTATTTCTTATAAATTTGTCATCTTGTAATTAACTAATCCGTTTAATGCATTTTCTTGAAATTTTCAAATAGAAATTGCAATCATAAAATGAAAGCGTACGTAACAGTAAAATTAAATGCGTACTTAAATTGTAATAAAAGTGTAAATCAAAGTAAAAATAAAAGAAAATAAAAGTGCCTGAAAAGAGGAAATGTTTTAATTTTTAGTATTACGAGTTAATTTATCTTACCATCAAATCAATGGCACTTTCACAAAATTTAGGTGGAAAACCCACAAAAAGCTTTCTGCATCTCACAACATTCATCAGGAAGTGAAAAAATGGACGCTTTGGAATATCTGGTGATGACGCGTTGCGCGAATAAAATGATCAGAAAAATAATTTGAAGTGGGAGTATAAACCTTTAAGAAATATATACCCTTAAGAAGGTATGCACTTAAGTTACACCAAAATGCAAATTAAGTTGCCTACCTCATAGCTATAATGCAAAAATAATTAAAATTTTTTCTTATATTTACACCTGAATGAACGAAAGACCTAAATTACGGTATATTTTAATACAACTCAAAATGGGTTGTTACACCGCGGTCCAATCGGTGGCAGTTGGGGATTATCTAATCTTTGCGGCGAAACGTTTCTATCATCGATGTGACTTTGTACATCATCGCCGGCGCTCGGACTGATTCGGCCTCAGTAACTGTTCGGGTCTCAAATTTCTAACTTCTTACTTTCGGAGTACTGTTAGCTCTTAAGAGAACTATTTTAATTTAGGGGGACGGTAATTTGCAAGCAACGGTGTCGGTACAGTTGAATTTCGAGGACACCAGTCTAGGTGGGCTAGATTTATCCTTGTGGAGAAATATAAACGTAGTGTAGGTAGCTTCAGTGAAGATTTCGAATGCTCAGGAATCTTTGAAACTGGATGGCGATGGCAGCACGTAGGACTTTTCTTCAGTGTAGAAATTCTAACAAAATGCAGAAGGTTTTTTTCTCTAAGTTTAAATTGGGCCGATAATATAATTTATTAGACATGTCCTAAGGTTTACCATATGAGATCTTTCCTCCTTGGTGATTTTTAAAAGGGTTTTCCGTAATAACTTAGAATTCGGTACTATAGACTAAATGCGTCAGCATAATACGTTTGGTCATTGTAATTTCATCAATTTGGAGAGTCATATTGAAATAATAACTAAAGTATTGATCTTGATCTGGCTTTAAGTTTTTTCGCAAAATTTTGAAATTTCATCGTTATTCGACTATTCGCTTCCATTAGATTGTGAATTTAATTTTTATGGGAGAAATCGTATTTAACAAATTACACTACATTCGAATGTAAACGCATAAAAAAAGTTGAGATTGTATTCGCTACAGTTTCACTTTTTAATTTACAAATACCCCATTTGATAGCCTGTGTTTATATGTCACAGTCATACTTAAAGAAATTCGCAAATAGTCAAATCATTTCATTCTAGTTTAACGGGATCAATAACATTATTGCTCTGTTCTTTTCATATTTCTCAATCGGTATGGAGATGGCTGCTCGAAAAAAAAACATAATATATCTAAGGAAGACCGATAGCAATTCTATCATTCATTTAGAGATATATTAACCGCACTAACTGTACAAGGCGCACCTGATGCTATTTATAAAGCGTCAAATCAAGATGTAAGAGAAAAATATTCTCATTTGTCAGAATATATTAGCAAATATTGAACGCAACGCATAGATTGGTGCTTAGCTTATCGTGACAGTACTACTCATGGACGAATAATTTCTTCGAAGTATGCATTTGCCTATATAAAAATATATCACTTTCTCGATGTAAAGATTATAATATAGCAGCACTGGTGGACTTTACTTGTATAACTATGGAGCAATATTATATCAGGCGTCTTATACAGTGAAGAAAATCATCTTTTTAAAGTACAACTTAAGAACGCGAGTTATCTTAAAAAGGATAACGTATTAAAATAGATGACTTGATATACACTGTTCCAAGCCAACAAAATGGTTTTGTGTTATATGTGGTTAATATTGACATTGGTTGCTTGCTGTCGTCTTGGTCGACTGGGTAATCTATTTTACCACGATGTAGAAGCAAACGATTGCGAGAATCGGTATCAAATCGCACGTCCGGCTTATGGTGAAAAGAGCCAAGAATTTTACAAACCTCACAGTCGTGTAGCAATTCGTGTACAACCTAGCACCATTGCAAGAAGAAGACGTGGAATAACTGTTACAGGCCAAATACTCATTCGAGCATCTAGCCCTTAAAAGCAATATGCGCGCATGGTATAGCTCAGTAGTGCGGGCGGGGTTCTTACGTAATGCTGCAAAAGGGCACTCGTCACGACTCCAAAAACTTCAAAATCGGGCAAAAACGTGTAAAAGACGCCACCTGTTAAATACTTTTATAGCGGGAAACCCCATGAACTAGGTATTATAATGGCCTAACAGGAAACCATAATATTTACTCGAAATAAAACCCTCACCTCTACTAAAATTCTACTCCAAAAATATTTACGCAAAGTTCACCTGAATTGCAATAAAATCTTAAGCTTCATATCAAAGTCGCAAAATTCCAAAAATAAAACTAAAACTCATTCATATTTCGCGCTAAAATTATTGGTTCAAATACTCAAAAATAACTGATCAAAACGGTAATTAATTATTCAATTTCAACCAAAAAAATACGTCACAACAAAACTAAATACTAAAATCTAATAAACAACAAAATCGAGTTATAATTGTTAAATTCGGGAAAACATAAAGCTGGCATAACAAATAATTAAATTCGCTTACCTGGTTAGCAAAATCAGGCCAATTAATGATGTACACAATCGGCATGTTGATTCCTACAAAAAATCTTAAAAAAAATTGCGACTACTCGCAACCTATTGTATGCAAAAACAAACAGTTGATCGGTCAACGACTGTCTTACTTCATAATTACGTTAACTGTATGCCTATTAAAACATCTTCAACTTCAATTATATGAACCACTTGAAATTAAATCAATCAATCCGCCATAAGGTATGCTCAAATACAAAAAATACTTTAATGCATTAACTCATCAACCTTTAAAAGTTACGTTACAATTCAATAATTTGACGTAATTACTGTACTTTAAATAAACACAAAAATAATGACGTTAATTCAATGACTATCTCATAAACAGACAAACACTTAACATGTGTGTAAAGGTTATGCTTTGTACTAAATGGGTTTACATTTAAAAGACAACACAATAAATACCTTAACCTAAAGATATGTATTATGAATAAAAAAAAACACAATCGAGATGTCAACACAATTGTTACATTTTCTTTCAACTTAAATCCTTTAATTTACCTAATAGGAGGTGATACTTGCTAGTTTCAATGTCGGCCTTACTAAAAGTCTGTAATGTGATTCTTATGACAGCACGACAAATGGTTATAACAAAAGACACATATAATTTCGATATAATTCGTCAGTATAACAAATAAAATAAATACTCAAATAAATTTGGATTATAATGCGGATGAATACGCTTATATTCAAATTTAAACGATAAAACACTATAACGTTATTATAAGTTTTTGTTATGAACGAATAAGTTCAAAAGTAAATATGTAATTAAAAATTATTATTAATTTTATTAAATACATAAATAAAAGTTTCCCTCGAGTAGGATTCGAACCTACTATAACGTTAATCTCAAAAGACAGCGTATTCAACCGTCTCAACATACACAAAAGAATAAAATACACACAACAATTTATTAAAAATCACAGCAGCAAAAACAAAGCACGGAAATGTTTACCTTAACTTGGTTCAGCCCCTTTGTTATACAGACACCTGGTGAAAACCCCAGAGGATGATCTCTGTGGCGGTAGCAGTAATAGGATCGAAGTTGAAACTGCGCTCGAACTCAAAATATGACACAACTCGTGAATGCTTCTCTACCAATGCGTTTTGATTGATATTACAATTGGTTGTACGTTACACTAATATTTATACTTCCACGTTACTTGTTAACTTTACTCTAATTAACTCTAAGTAACTATGCTCGAATCTCCAAGTATGACCCAACTCGTCAATGATTCACCTTCCAAGTTGCGTTTTGATTGATGTTACAATTTCAACCTTTTTCAGTCGCAGCCATCTTCAATAGCATCTCCCTACTATGCTAATTAACCAACACAACAATTTACTGCTTAAGATTTTCAATTGCGCTAAAAACGAATTTAATTCGTGAGTCGAACTGAAGAAATTGCATCATCCATCAAAACTGCGTCCCCTAAGGTACCTCTGTAATATGATATGTCTATAATAACGAAACTCTACTATAATGAACCTTAAAATAACATACATAAAATCCAAACTCTTTCTTTAAAACAAAAAAATTTTCTCGAAAAGAAAAGGTGACAGTTTGACGGCTACAATTTAAATTCACATACAGCGTAATAATTTTATAAAACTTAATTTCCCTTTCAACAAATGAAAATTTCTAAAACTTACAATAAAGAAAATAACTATTATTTACAAAGAAACTAATTAATTCTTCCTCTCAAATTACTAAATTTGATAAGCAACAAAACTTATATTTCGTTTTCAGGAAAAAAAAGAATCTAAATGCGATTATTATTTGTAAAAATTTCGGGTACTTCCAAATACGTAAAAAAAAGGCAAAACGTTACAATCGAAAAGCTTCCCAAAGGATTTATGCGATATCAGGTTCAATTGCATGAATTTATACTACATACCAGATGTACGGTATTAATAAATAAGTTATAAATTCGGAATTAACAGTAAATATTTGATAAAATCAAGGAAACGTGACATGAAGAGAGGTAGCAAGTACTTTGAAAAGAAAATTTTTTTCTCATTTACGTGTATGCAAAATATTTTTAGTTTAACAGCACTTTTGTAGTTTCCATAGTCATAACTTTTGTAATAAAAAATCAAGCAAACATCGGCTTTTTACTACCTGTACCACATACCAAAATCTAACTGTGGCACACAGACCGCGTACCGCTACGCCACAATAATCGCACTTCATAACATACGCGGATCTAACGTTGCTGTAAGAAATCGTACTGTTCCCTGGTATCAAGCAATTGAACCAATCGCATGGCCCATTTTGGCCATGTCCACCAAATAAACGTACATTGTGCTTATATGCCACCGGGTTAATTTAGTTGATAGGATGAAAAAATTGTTAAACACCTGTAGGAGTATAAAAAAGATTGGTCACGTGGTCCAGATCATGGTCGTTTTGTCGCCATATTGTAAAATGGCTACCATATTGCTAGATTATTTGTTTAAGCATATCTCCGCATCTAGTGGACAGATTTTGATTCTTTAAAGTTCATTTTACTCCTTTTTTAAAGGCAAACAAGTCTTGTTATTAATCTTTTTTTGGTAAATCCATTAGTTATTGAGATACACTAACGTTTTGAGTATTTCCAGTTCGCGAAGGAATTTAGACAATAATCATTGTCTATATATTATAGTTATATTATAATGTAACATTAAGCTTCTTTTTTGTTACAGCGACGCTGACAAAGACATTGACTTGTGCATTTTTTGTAAAGAAGTAAAACGTTCTTTGCAAGCGAAAACGGTATAAAAAATATTAAAAGTGCTTCTGAACTCATTGTAGACGATGTGTTGAAAAGCATTAAATATGAAAATAGCATTAAACATCGAGCCTTACCTATTGAAAGAAAAACGAGCTGAAGAAACACAAGAAAAGAATGCTGAAGAATCAAGCTCGGAAGAGGAGGATAATACTGCCCAACGACAGAGATGGAAAAGTACACGGACCTAGTGTGTAATCAATTAAAAGTAAAAGGAGACTCAAAACTGTACGTATTTGTGAGAAGTGTTCAGAGCAGAGCAACTACTGAAAGCCTCGAGGTTTTACCTTGATGCAGTTTTTTCAGCGAACGGATACAAACCCTTTCTGGCATTGGAGGTAGTCATGACACAGTACCAGTAATCTTTCAAAATGAAAGTAACAATGTTAAAGATAGCAACACTGATGTAAACCAAAGCGCAGTCAAGACAGTAATGCGATCTTTTCACAGTCTCCTGCCATGTCAAGAGCTCAAATACTTTAAGAAACCAACGCAAAGAGGAAAAATCAGTAAAACTCTTACAGTAGCACCTAAAGCTAACCTTAACCTGCCTGCTTCATCAGCAAAGGAACAGGATATGATCTGGGCTTTGTGCAGATATTTCGCAAGTAGAGAAAGTGATCCTGACGAATGTAAGATACCTACCTGGAGTGCATTCAACAGTATGATATCAAATGAAGATATTCCATACTTTCTGGAAAGTATTATTCTCGTGCTATAAGAGGTTTTTCCATGCTTATTACTTGAAGCATTCGTGGAAAGTCACAATGTTCCAGAAAACACAGCCAAAGAAGTTACAACATTAACAGAGTGTATTAAGATTAAAGATTTGATAGGTACAAGAACTCAAGTAGAGACTCTTAAGCAACCAATTGCAAGCATTATGGAAGAAGTAGAAAACGTTGCTAAATAACAAGGTAGAGATCCATTTATGCATATGGGCTCCAGGTGTGGAACAGAGCTACAACATATTATTACTAAACAAAAGATAGATCGTGGAATGAGCACTGATCTTTTGAACTGCATGAAAATTTTGGAGTGAAACATTTGAAGATAAGTCATTACTTAGTCTAATGCAACACATTAAGAGATTAAAAAAAACTAAAACAATAAATCCGTTAGCAGTGGAGGTAAAGAATAAAACTGCCCATACTCTGCGTTTAATTGACATTGCACAGTGTCGAGGATATGGTATAAATTATCTTTTGTCTTACGAATTAACTGCTACATCTTGGTTTTTGATCAGAAATGGATTTCTGATAATACCGGATAAACCGCAGCTGGTTCATGACCTAGAACAAAAGTTACAAACCCCGCCAAATTCCGAAATTTCACAATCTCCTGGCAAAGCAACAGTTATAGACTTTATGGCATTTGCAAGGAAGGGCGCCAACTAAATCTTTAAAAGTGAAGACATAAGTAGAATTTGTAGGAAGCATTTGGAGAGCTATATGCCAAACATCTCACAAAAGTGAACGCGTCGACATTGTTTTCGACGTTTATAAGGAAAACAGTGTAAAAGGGTTTGAGAGATCGCAGCGATTACGGAACCAACCTGTTGAATATGGAGCCACAAATGACATCACTTCCTGTGGATATTGACGCTTACTGGGCCTCGTCTAATAACAAAGAATTGTTCCAATCATACTTTGTTGAATGGATATCCCGGAAAAAAGATTCTGTCATTGCATCTGTTCTCATTTATCTCGATGGTGTAGTAAAAGATGGTCAGCCGAGATATTTTACTATAAAAAATGGGATAGTTGAAGAAGAACTTACTTTGGAACCTGATCATGAAGAAGCAGATAAGAGGATCTTAACCCATATTTTTCACATGGCATTTACTTCAAAAGTAAGGAACGTGGTTATTTGTTCTACTGATACCGATATTTTTGTTAGTGCACTTTATCATTACCTATAAAAGTGGAAAAACTTAGGCTTCCACTTCCACTTCATTCCTTTGAAGACATAGTACCACTTACTGTTGTAACAGCTTTACCAGCTATTCATTCTTTAACCAGCTGCGACACTATAAGCAGTATCAGTACGAAGCTAGCAGCTTTATAAACAGCTGAATCATGTGCCAGAGTTTGGCAAATGGCCACTGAATCAGGACATGGAAACAAACAAAAGAATTTTTGGTTCGAGAACTTGTTTCAAGCTTGGGAACAATGGATAAATTGCGTTTTCATTAGTCCCATCACAAAAAATTCCGAAACCTTGAAGATTTGGTCCCTACTTCGAGATCTACCCGTCTTCATACAGAAACTACTTGCAACGTTATAAATGGATTCATGCTTTGGAACCGTCTGAGAAACCCAATCCATTGGACTACGGTTATATAGGGGAAGATGATACTCTAATTCCACAAGTGAACCCTCATACATAATTTTGTTATTCTTTTTCTCTCTAAGATTTGCAACATTTTTTTGAAGACTATGTTACTGATTAATAATAAACATCCCTTTAGGTCTTTGAATCCATTTTTTTTTTACTTTTACCTCCAAAATACATTGCTCCGTTTTTTTATTATACTTCAGAAAAACTACTTGATTTAACAAAAAAGTGCACAAGTCAATGTCTCTGTCAGCATCCCTGTAACAAAAAAGAAGCTTAATGTTAAGAAGCTTAAAGCATTACAATACAACTACAATAAAAGACAATGATTATGGAAATATTCAAAACCTTAGTGTATCTCAATAACTAATGGATTTACCAAAAAAAGATTAATGACAAGATTTGTTTGCCTTTAACCAAGGAGTAAAATGAACTTTAAAAAATTAAAGATCACTGGAAGCGGAGATACGCTTAGACAAATAATCTAGCAATTTGGCGGCCATTTTACAATATGGCCACCAAACGACCATGAACAAAACCCCGCAACAAAACTTAGGGGACATACAACTGACGATGATACACGGGCTAGCGTCTAGACTATAACCGGTAACCTGTCACTAATACCTACCATCTTCTCATTAATCTTAGATGTCCGTTCTCAGAAAAAAAACTAAAGTAGAATTAAAGTGGAAGCTATATGCGATATTTATGAATAAACCAAATTAAAAAATTACTGAAAAAATGTGAGTTTTAGCTTCAGTTTTTTAACGTTTTTGTATGGTAAAATTTTGTTTGTCAATTCCTCCATTATTAATTTTTCTATTAAGGTAGTTCATTACACACGTCTCAGGGGCAATAATTTCAATTACAACCGACACTTCGCAATTAAACCATAACCACAATTATCCGCATAACAGAATTTAAAATGTGCTGGACACCCATCATGTTGGAAGACCGGGTAGTTAGTTTTGAAGGAAGCCTAAATAGGCCCTTTCGAACACCACTGGTCCAAGAATTCTTCCGGCAATTATTCGACACCAGACATTTATTGTCCAACTCCATTGGTTTTGCAACTCGTGTAACCAATGAGAATTGTCTCTCGACCGGTAATGCATATTGTGCAAATTTACTTTTCCATCACAACTAAAACTGGCTTCGTTTGTCCACAATTCGAGATAAAAGTTGAAGATCATCTTGTGTCATATTTAATAACCAGTTGCAAAAGTTCAACCTTCTATCGAAATCTTGAGATATCAAAACTTGATGAAGTACAATATGCAATATGATATGGATGGAATCTAAAAAGGTAGGAATATTATGGGTTTGAATGCAGGAATAGTACACGTACGAATGAATGAATAAAAAATATGAATATAAATAGTATTAAACATTTCTTATCATGTCAGGAAATCAAATTTAAAAATTTTACAAATAATATTTTCAAGCAACCTGCTTTTTGAAATATTACGCTTCCATCCGATATCCCCAAATTTTGTGATATTGTCCTAATACTTTTTGACAATTTTTTTTTAAATACTCTCTTATTAATTTTCCTTCCAATATCAGTGAAAGAAACATTTGGTACCATTTCAATTTTTTTACAACCGGTTTGTTCCTTCAACAAGTTGCACCCTCTATCGGTAGATGGAGATAAGAAATTGTTGTGATTTTGGGTTTGTTTGGTAATATCAAGTATTCCCTTAACATTGAGACCAGTCTTAACAAATTCAGGCGACCCGTTTCCAAGTTACACGATTTTTTTCCAGTATCACGTTATATGGTTCCCCCTCCTTTTATTTTGACAGCGATCGTAAAAATTCATTAAACAAAGTTTTACATATTGAACACTAGTTTATAATGGATATATTTTTTTAAATACATTACTAAGGAAAATCACCCTCTGGTGGCAATGGTTTTGAAATTAAAAATAATTTCCAGCATTTTGTCTTGGGCACATTTATTATAAAATTTTTTATTTCAGTGCTCAATCTCAAATAGTTTCTGAGTTATGGCCGACCGCTTTTCTTAGTTGCACACCTGGTACAGGTTGGCCAAGGGTCATCTTTTATTGAAAAATCAACAAAATAAAAAAAATCTGTTTTTACCTTTTGTAAGGTCAAATTCTTTAATTGTGTAGAGTTATTTAAATCACGCCCTAAAATCTAAATCCTTTTTGCTTAATGCCATACAGAAAGTCCTAGATCTGGATACGCTCCCCCCGGTTCTGTCAAGACATTTATTATTTTATTGTGAAATTTTGCCGCACCCAAAATGTGCCGCCCGAGAGTTTACCACGCTACGCCACTGATATTTTATGTAAAACTATAAAAGAGCATGCAGCTTACTGTATATTCCTTTCGCGGACTATTTTTTTCAGCATAAAACAACTGCATAAACTATTTTCATTAACTTATATGAGAATCAAGCCGTACTAGTGTTTATTAATGCTTATGTACTAGACAGTGTCGACTTGTACCATATATTTATACAATTTTAAAGCTATTACTCTTTTGGTTAATGCGTTTATTAGCTTAGAGGACAGTCTCCTGTTCCCAGTGCTGTGTAGTTTGAGACTATTTTAGCTTTACTACTTAATATCCATTTTTGTTAAACTGAAATTATGAACGAATTGGAAAGTAGCTGATTATACAGGGTCCTTCATTTCAGCTCCCGTCTTTTGTAGCTTAGTTATTATTTAGCTTAAAGTTTTAATATTTTGCACACTTTATCTGTGACCTAGGGAGCATTTTAGGAAAATGTGACTGATTATACAGGGTGGTCCAAAATGAGTGACGTCATAATGCATCTTTTTTGTCTGTCTATTTTGTGCAGATTTAATTGACATCCATGATTATATACATAACCCTAAAATTGTACAGAAATCGGTTGGATAACATCGACAAAAAAAAATGGTTAAAAATACAAATAGTGGCTCTTTTTTAGATAATAAGCCAGAAACACATTAAGTAAGGTTTAACAATCAAGCTTACCAAATTTGGGGAATCTAAATTATACAGGGTGTTCAAAATTTACTGTCAAACTGTTGAGAATTTAAAGATCTTTTTCTTTCTTATTTTAAATATAACACCCGGTATAATTTGATGGAATTCGATGCGGAATTAAAAAACAAAACGTTTTTTAAAATATGTTCCTATAAGAATTCCTAGCGCTTTAAAAGAAATACGCCAAAAGCTCGTTTTATCAACTATTCTATTTCGTTAGCAATTTTAATACAAAAAAAACAAGGTGACTGAAATCAATCTAATGTCATTACAAGTATTGCATGACATTTCTTACTATTGTAAGATCTCGCTTAAAGTGGTTTGCTTCTAATTGTGCCTTTTATGATGAATTACAGCAGGGAAGAGCTTGTGGATATGATTTTCATATTGGGAGAGTCGGCTTTATGCAGAGCGTTATCCAGAACGACGGCATCCGGACAAGCGTAGTCTGCAGAATTTATTGGAGAGATTCACGCAAACGGGAAAAATGGAATAACTCAAACCAGTTCGAAATAAACGGTTTCGAACAGAAGAAAAGGAATTGGATGTGTTACTACAGGTTACGGAAAATCCGTCCATTAGTCAGAAGGTAGTGGCCGATGCAGTAGATTTTAGTGAAAGTACTGTTCAACGTGTTTTAAAAGACGATCGGTTCTATGCGTATCACATTCAGTTACACCAAGAAGAATAGATGGTCTATTAATGTGTGTGGGGGGGGGGGGGAATCATTGGAGACCATGACATTGGTCCGCACTTTTTCAACGGCTATTTAAACGGGAAATGTATCTAGACTTTTTACAAAATGAGTTGCCCCGTTTGTGTCAAAATTTACCGATAGAAATAAGAATTGCAATGTGGCTGCAGCACGATGGAGCTCCAGCACATTACTCAGTGCAAGTCAAGAACCATTTGGATAGAGCCTTTGCAAATCGCTGGATTGGCACCGGATTTAACTAAGTTAGACTTTTTTTGTGGGGCTACGTTAAGGAAACCGTTTACTATGAAGTTCCAACCACCCCTGAAGACATGGAACAAAGAGTACAAAATGCATTTCGAAAAATTACACCTGTTGTATTAAGAAGAGTGGCAAACTCTTTCAATACACGTCTTCGTTTGTGTTTAGAAGAATATATTGAATATTAGTTATAATAAAAAAAATAATTTTAGAAATTTTTTTATTAGTTATAAACCCAAAATAAGTGTTTTTATGTTTTGGTTTGTTCTTAAGTGTTGAAAAATAAAAATAAAATAAAATAAAGTTATTTTAAATTACTGCAAGTGTCATGCAATAGTTGTCAAAATAGCCATCATGACATTAGATTGATTTAATAGCCACCTTAGTTTTTTGTTTTATTAAAATTGCTAATGAAATAGTTGATAAAACGAGTTTTTGGCGTATATCTTTTAAAGTGTTAGGAATTTTGATAGGGATATATTTTAAAAAAAGTTTTTCCGCATCGAATGCTATCAAAATATACAGGGTGTTATATTTAATATAAGAAAGAAAAGGATCTTTAAATTCTCAAAAGTTTGACAGTAAATTTTTAACACCCGGTATAATTTAGATTCCCCAAATTTGGTCAGCTTGATTGTTAAACCTTACTTAATGTGTTCGTCGCTTATTATCTGAAAACGAGCCACTATTTGTATTTTTAACCATTTTTAAGACTAGTGGTGTAAAGCTGATTTTATTTTTTTTGTCGATGTTATTCAATCGATTTCTATACAATTTTAGGGTTATGTAGACAATCATGGAAGTCAATTAAATCTGCAAAAAAATATAAGGTGTGTCATTAAAAAAAATACGACGTCACACATTTTTGGACCACCCTGTATAATCAATCACATTTTCCTAAAATGCTCCCTAGGTCACAGAAGTGTGCAAAATATTGAAACTTTAAGTTAAATAATAACTAAGCTACAAAAGCCGGGAGCTGAAATTAAGGACCCTGTATGCTCATTAGGATTGTCGCGTCCACCATTGCGTATTTTCTTGTAAATGAATTAATAATTAGGTGCTAATAGGTGCTCATTAAGCGCAAATTTACTGCTTCAGTCGTTATGAGTTTCAGCTTCAGTTTTTTAACATTTTTATATTAAAAGATATTGTTTATGATATTGACAACTTAACCAAATGTTTTACAAAGCAGGATTATGTTATAACATTAGATGGAATTAATGATTTTTTACTTAATAAAAAAAAACCATTTAGCACCAACATTGTGAAAGAATTATGTTCAAGAATTGACAATACAAATAAGATTTTCTGCACAATACCTTATTGCTACAACGATGCTTCTAGGGGAGGTATAAATAATGATGTTTACTCTGCCAACTGTAAACTTAGTGAAACTATATTCAAGTTTAAAAGATTTTGTAATAACTTTGCATATGTGGACATTAATAATGTCTTAAGTGGCAGCTTATACTCCAAAAGGGGTATACACTTAAACGCTCGCGGGAAAAGAGCTCTCGGTGAATTAATAAGAAAAGCTATATGCAATAAAAAACTGTTCTTTGAAAATAACTGTACAGTGATTGATATTGGACACAAGTTTGCGTCGCCGGAAGGACACACAACCTTCATTAATGATGGATAACCCCTGTAATGGAAAAATTAGTACAAACATCTCAAGTAATATTAGTATAGGCATAAAGAGTTTTCTATATAAAGAAACTACTGTGAGTAATGAAAGCCTTAATTATTCTAAAAACAATCTCCCGTTACCCTTAACTACATATATGGACCCGCAAATGGAACCTGATCAAATCCAGCACTTAAATAAGATGAATGCATCACTAGAAGGTCAATCATCTGTCCCCAAATTAGATAATTTTTTAGGGCAAACAAATTTAGCATAATGAACTTTAACGTGCAAAGTATAACTAATAAGTGTTATGATCTGGAGGTTTTGTTACATAGTCATCAAATTGATATATTATGCCTTGCTGAACATTGGTTAGATTCACATACTATTACTATTTTTAAACTACCTATCACACTGCTAATGCATTCTGTCGTACTTCAAGTAACCATGGAGGAACAATGATACTTGTGTCGAATCGCCTAAAATGGATTACTTTGGAGGATTTTAACAAATTAGCTGTTGAAAAGCATTTTGAGTGTTGTGGTGTACAAGTTCAAGATCTTAATATTATAATCATTTCTCTATATAAACCGGCTTGTGGAAATATAGATTTATTTTTTGATAGTCTCGAAATTTTACTTGTTTTTTTTTATTCACCATAGTAATGTAGTCATATGTGGCGATTTTAATATTGATCTGACTATGGATTCTCGACCGAGTAAACGTTTCATTAACCTATTACAATCATATAACTTCATACCGGCTATTGACACCCCTACGAGGGTATGTAGATTGACTGAAACCTGTATTGATAATATTTTAACGAACTGTAACACTAGCAATTTTACAACTTTTAATTTTGACTTGGGTTTCTGTGATCACAATGCCCAGATCATTCAATTCAAAAATTTATTTAAACCTGAGGCTTACCATTATCTAAAAATGAGTAGACAATTTAATGCACTGAACTCGCATCGTTTTTGTCAGTTGTTAATAAGCGATAATAATTTCTTGCATAACACATCAGATTTTGATTCCTTTTTTGATACGTTTTTGACTTACTTTCATTTATCTTTCCCACTTATAAAAGAAAAACACAGGGTAAAAAAGCCTTGGATAACTAAAGGTGTCATTAAATCTTGTTTCCCCTCGGAGACTTTAATTACCTACTTACTACAAAAAATATTGTCGTGTATTGAGGAAAATTATAATTAATGCCAGAAAAATGAATAATGACAGATCTATTATTAACTCTAAAAATAAAGCTAAAACAGCATGAAATATCATAAAAAACCTTAATAATAAAGATGATAAACAAAATGTCGATGACATTATATTAATGATCAATAATGTGGAAGTAAATTGTCCACTGGAGGTGGTTAATGAATTTAATCGCTACTTTTGTGATACGACCACTAGCGAACTAAATACTTCCAATAATTTCCTCATAAGTCTGCTATTTTTCCAAAAGTCAATGGTAATTCGTTGTTTTGGAACGCTATAACTAAAGAAGAGGTCGTTACTTTGATAAAACAATTACGTAACACCAATTCAGTTGGATATGATGATATACCGGTAAAAGCTGTTAAACTTGTATCCCACATTATTGCCCAAACCCTGTCAGGACTGATTAATAATGCCTTCAGTAGTGGGATCTTTCCTGATAGATTAAAATTGTCCCTATATTTAAAGCAAAAGACAAAAGGTTCACTAATAATTATAGACCCATCTCTCTCCTGCCCGCATTCTCGAAAATATTTGAGATGTCGATAAAAGAACGATTGATCGACTTCTTCGTGAAAAATGGCTATTTTTGCACGGAGCAACATGGCTTTAGAGCAAAACGATCTACGGGTACTGCAATTCATGAAATATTAAGCGCTATTTACACTAACATTCAGAATAAAAACATTATAGCCAGTATAAACTGTGACCAGTCAAAGGATTTCGACTCTGTCAATCATAGTCTATTATTAAGTAAATTGCAGTACTATGAAATACGTGATAGTGCGTTAAAATTATTTGCCTCTTATTTGAGCGAACGTTATCAATTTGTTCAAATAAGTGGTATCTCAAGTAATCATTATGTGTCCACCCATAAGTCCGATTTATTAATGATCAAAACGGGTGTCCCCCAAGGATCCATACTAGGACCCCTCTTGTATTTAATTTATGTTAATGATCTGCCTTCTAACATTAATGGACATGTTATGTATGCAGACGATGTTAGTATAGTTGTTGCGGCTGTGAACGTCTCTCAACTCCAGTATCGTATTCTTGAAGTTCTCAAACAAACTAAACCATGGTTCACTAACAACTACCTCACGTTAAACACCGATAAAACAAACCTGTTAATACTTAATCTTGCTGGGCGGGATTATACGGACACCAGCATAAATATTGTTGATTACTCCAAAATTTTAGGATTACATGTAGATAATAGCTTAAATTGGCTACGTCACCTCGAACATCTACAAATTACTCTAGCAAAAGCAAATTACTTATTGAAAAGGTTAAAACAAGTATCCTCTTTTTTGCCACTTAGAAATTTATATTTTGCGTATTTTGAATGTCATATTCGATATGGTATTCTCTTTTGGGGAAATACACCCTATGTAAAAGTTACATTGAAAACACAAAAACGTGCAATTCGTACATTGGTGGGTTTAGGAAGGCGAGATTCATGTAGGCATGCTTTTAAATCCTGCCAAATAATGACGGTCATCAACTTGTACATATATGAATGTCTGGTATTTGTGTTTAGAAACCTCAATCAGTTTAGTTTTAACTCGCAATTGCATTCTTACAATACAAGGTCCAATGCGAATATTCACATACCAACAGCAAAAAATAATAAAATTTTTAAATCTTATATCTACACATCACCTCTTTTTTACAATAAACTTCAAGCTGAGTATAAAGGTATAACAGATGAAAAGCTGTTCAAATCTAAAATAAAGTGTCTGTTGACAAACAATCCATTTTACTCGGTAGAGGAATTCTTTGAATTTTTAAATCGCCCAATATATTAAGGAAAATTTTACTTGTATTATAGAATATTTATAACTATCTACGCGGTATTGTTTGTAAATTGTATTTGTGTGTTTGTTATATTATGATTAGAGAGCGGATTTTATGCACTATAAAATGCCGAAATATGATATATATATATATATATATATATATATATATATATATATATATATATATATATATATATATATGCACTTAAAACCTTAAAATATGCATCAAAATGCATTATTAATTCAAAATATGCATAATATGCATAAATATTGCATCTTTTATTTACCTGTGTTAATTCCAAATTATAACATTAATATATAAAAAAAGTATATATGCTTGTAATTTTTTAATAGGAAAAAGGTAAATTGCATACAAACTTATTATTTTAACATTCAAAATTATGTGTTATTTAAAAGTACATATTTACTTATACAGTATACATTTATAAAACTGCACCCTGTCATTACTACTTACAAAGCAATTATTATTTTAACATTATTTTAAAATTATGTGTTATTTAAAAATTACATATTTACTTATACGCTATAGATTTATAAAGATTACACCCTCTCATTACTATTTGCAAAACAATTTATAACTAAATATTTTTCCAAGTTTTCGGGCAGAAAATTTTGGCGTCTGTCCGATAGTATGTTTTTGTACAAAGAAAAACTTATTTCTACATCCACAGAAGTTATGGGTGCATATTTTAATGCGGCTAATATGGCCAAATCTAAATTTATAACGAGATCATCGGAATTTTCCTCAAGTTTCAGAACTTTATTATTAACTTTTAGTAACAACTGATATCCCCTGTTTTTTTGTAAAATTTTATTTAATTTATTAGAAATGGTTTTACCAATATTTCCTGAAACAGCAGAAATCAGCTGTTGAAATTTATTAATTATTTGCATAGATTCATTTAATGACAATGCTTCCGTTTCTAATTTAGCAATGGTTGAACTTACAAATTAGTAATTTGCTTTTATAAATGCCAGCTCATTGCGCAATTGTGTTTTCTTTAAAATGGATTGAGCTTTTTGAACGTAAGTACTTGAATTATCAGAAATTTCTAAAACTAACTCCTTTATTTTTTCCAAATGATCTGCATAAAAAAGAGCTGCATTTAACCAAGTACCCCAACGCGTAATCACAGGCTCTGGTGGTAGAGGAATATTAGGTAACTTTTCTTTGTACAATTGAATTCGTAACGGAGCTTTTAAAAACATTTTCTTTATACTACTTATTAAACTATTTACTAATGGAAATTGATTACGAATTGTTTCTGCTACTGTATTAATACCATGTGCGAGACATGTTACATGTATTAAATTTTCATAAAATAATTTTAATTGCTGTCCAGCTTTTACCATATACGGTGCTGCATCAGACAGCATTAAAACTATTTTATCTGTTGCAACAATATCAGGAATAAAAAATTGCATGAAAGCTTCGTTTATAAAGCGAACTATTGTTGCATGATTGGTTTTCTCAAGAACTTTGTAGGCGATTAAATATGATGTACTAGACTGCGCCTCACTTAAATAACCAATCATTAAATTTGCAACATATCTACTATAAAATAAAGATATTTATTTTTTGTAATTTTCTTTATATGCCCCATAGTTTCAAGATATAAATCATTAATATACCTTTTTCGAAGCGTGCTTTCATCTGGCACTTGCTTTTTACTAATTTTTTCTAAAAATGACCTAAAACTAGGATTTTGCAATTTCTTTAATGGAATATTGGCTTTAACAAGTGCACTACACAATTCGAAATTAAATTCCTCTTGTGCATTTCTTTTGGCCGTTTCTTGAAACAACGACTGGCGCAAAGGTGTCTGACAAACTTTTGTTTTCTTAAATGTTTCTAATTTTCTTTTATGAAGAGAGGTTTCAATGTGCTGTGTAACTTGAGATTTCCTTTCGCACATGATCTAAGGCAAAATTAATTTTAAAAATAAGTATCTAATTGCGTTTAAAAACTGATAAAACGGTGAATTCAATAACCTACATCAATTAATAAGTTTTTAATTTCCGAAATCAATTAAAAATATGTAATGGTACTTACTATTTTTCCACAGGCTATGCAAAACACTTTTTCATCATCCAGACGTAGCACGGATGTATTTTTTATCCATACTTGAACTAAACTATTTTTAACTTTCGGCATCTTGAAGTTCACTTAACAAAGCCGTACCATTCAGTTACGTCTTCGCCCAAAGAATGTTTAAAATTTTGCATTTTGTCCGTTACTCTCAAATTATTTTCAAGAAGGATTAACTAACTAAACACTTACCTCGAAAAAGTCCAAATAACTTTAACCCTTGATTGCGGAAATTCCCTCAATCAATGCTTTAACTATCTACTTAGGTACCATTGGAATTTTCAAATACTACGAAATAGCGGTATTGAAACTTCATAATCCGGAAGTATTAACGTTGCACTTAACTGCAGGTAATAATCTTTCTTTAAACCTGTCTTATTCAAATAAAAATACATTTCTTAGTTAGACACAATAACAAAATTTAAAATAAGTTAGAATAATGCATTTTAAAGTGAATTTGGAAGATATAGAAAAAATGCGAAATATATGTTAATTATGAATAAAAAGGTAAAATATGCATAAAATTGCAATATATGCAGTATTTGGCGAAATATGCAAAATATGCAAAAATTAATTAATGTCAAATGATTGCATTTAGTGCAATTCGTCTAAAAACAAAACGATATTCTTCAACTATAAAAATTAAGCGATATGCATTTTGCATAAAATCCTCACTCTAATTATGATTATACCGAAAGGTCCAATAAACCACTACTACTACTACTATGGTAAAATTTGTGTTTGTCAATTCGTAGTAAACACTGACCTTAATGTGCTTCTAGTGTTTCGCGCAGCAGCTCTTCCATTATTAATTTTTCTATTACGATAGTTCATTACACACGCCTCAGGTATATTAATTATCTAAGCGTGACCAGTAAATCAGTTACCTTTGACAACTCACCAAAGCAATAATTTCAATTACAACCGACACTTCGCAATTAAACCATAACCACAATTATCCGCATAACAGAATTTAAAGAGTACATTAACGCGTATATAATTACATTTACATATGTTCTGTTAAATTATATCATATTTTCCGTAATAAACCTACACACCTACCTACACATACTCTATGTAAAGAATAATCATAAATTAAATAACGGTAATCGTTCGTTATTGTGGCATAGGAAATTATAAATTTATACCTTCATCGAACTGGAATTGTACATTCATAGTTTATAAACTAAATTAAAATGAACGATTCAGATTAAGTTTAAAACTGTAAAATTTAATCAATGTTTTTTTTATTGTTTCAGAGTTCACCAAAGTATGAATACGAATATAATGTGCATCTTGATAAAGGAGTGGGCCAAGGAAAATCAGAAATTCGTGATGGTGTTCTTGCCTCAGGAAGGTATAAACGCTTATTTTTTTATTAATTTTTGATGGGCAATAAAAACAAACCTTGACTTACTTATGTTTATAGTAGTTTTTACTACTACTTTCTCCGTATAGTAATGCTTCTTTCATTTAAGAAAAAATATTTATGTGACGTTTAAAAGTGAGTTTTACTTTCTTTATTTACTTTTGATTTTACGTATTTTCATTGAGGATAATAGTGTTTACGTGTAGCTCTAGAAAAACATTTAGGAGTTACTCGAAATTGCATTTTTTCATTTTCGATGTGTTGCAATGTATGCTATATGTAAATATGTGAAGAGAACATACAACCTCTTGTCATGCGAATATTGTATGGAAATGGTGCATACATTGTATTGTAATATGCCAAAACAGAAGAAAACTGTTTTTTCAACTCGCGTTTTAAGTTCGGTACACAAGCGTAGCGAGTGTGTGAAGTGTACGAAAGTTGGCAAAAGACACATTCTTCTCGTGTTTTACACACATTTTTATCCAAAACTGTAATTAAAATTATAAAATTATCGTAATGCGCTCAGTGCCGGATTTAGGTGTTTTCCGCTTTACGCATCAAATTATACACTTCTTTTAATTAGAGTATCTGTGATTATATAACCTGGTACCTACTATACGTCATACCTAAGAATCAAATTTTTACGCTAAACGCAAGGGTCTAGATTGTAGCGCAAGGTAATTGATTATGATTTATAATGCACATTTTAAAATAATAAAACTTAGAATTTCACAATTGTTTTCGACGTGATTTTTTGCAGCAAAGCCTGTAATCAGTTTATCATAATTTAAACTTTCAGTTAAATAACTTCGTATAGTCAAAATCTGTTACAGGCTAAATATTTACTACAGCATCCAACCGAGCTGGTGGTGTAGTAGTGACACGACCTGCTTAGCATTCGGGAGGCAATGGGTTCGATTCCCGTTACCGTCTACCTTGTATGAGGTTTTTTTCAGGGGGTTTTCCTCATAAACATGTAGCGGCATGGTCACTGCGTATATGCACACCATGTGCGGCTACTTAGGCGAATGCTGGGGTAGTATTTTCCCCTTTAAAACTCCGTTCCTTCCGATCCTATCCTGACCATACCCATCCTTAATCCCACCATGCATACATACGTAATGTATGTATGTATGCTGAGAATACATGATTGTGGCTGAAGGAGCTCAGGAAGCTCGAACAGTCTGCCCTCCCCCTTGGGGAGGGAATGAAATACGTTGCCTTTTCCTTTTCTTTTTTTTTACTACAGCATCCAGCCCGTAAAGGCAATTTGTGCCACGGCATAGCTAAGTGGTGTGGGCGTTCACTCAAAAATCTACTACTTCTACAAATTATTAGCTCAACTAATCCAAGAATAACTGGAAATATGACAATTTAATGATTCAATTAAAACGAAAAATATACGTCGCCTCAAACTAAACAAACGCGATCAAAAATCTATGAAATTCTATAATTTATCAAACGTCGATATCGGGATGTAATACTTAAATTCCAAAATAAGTTACCTAGCTGTCATAACAAACAATTATATTCGCTTACCTGTTCGTAAAATCAGGCACGTGATACCCTCGTATACACAAAAAAAAAATACAATTAGCTGTTCTGCTAGCAAACTCATACTACGTTATCTAAATGCATTACATTAAACCATAATGAATCTCATTACTAGCGAAATTCTGAAATATGCATCTACAAAGGTTGAGATCCATGCGTTAAGTGTAGAAAGGTATCGGTCGATTGGTGAGTGGGATAATTATTCCTCTGTATGAGGGTAAGAAGAATAAGAGTGATTCAAAAACTGCAAAAGGATAAGTTTGTTGAGTGTACCTAGTAAGGTAAGATGTTGCGTAGATCAGATGATAGCTCTCCAGCAGGTATCTGAAAAGTATTTAGATGTGAGAAAAAGCTATACCGCAGGTTCTTTAACGGAGAAAGCATATGACCGAGTGAATAGACATTTTAAATGTGTAAAGTAAATGCCTAATAAATGGAATAAGATCATTATACAACGGTAGCCAAGCACGTGTTTGGGAGAAAGTGAGACTGAGTGATTACTTTAAAATAGAGCAACGGCTTCGATACACGTTGTCACAGTCGCTGTATACTAAATTTGTGCATAACTGTGTTAAATAAGCGTGTACAAATGCAAGTGTTTCAAAGATTAGTGACGGGAACGTGTGAGTTCCGATGTATGCTGGTGATACAGTTTTATTAAGTGAAGATACGAGCGAGTTGCAATTAATGATGATAAAAGTATGGAAATACTGTTAAACGTGGGCAAGACGTAGTGGTAGTGTTTAATGATGAACATATAAAAGAGCGAGGCCTGTTTACCATGTATTATAGGATTGTAACAGTTTATGATTTTCTGTATTTGTATACAAACCTTTTCAACGTTGAGAAATGTTGGTCTTGAGTGGCGTCGTTGTAACCAGGTCAATATAGTACAGTTATTATCTTGGTAGTGCTAGGCGTGAAGCGCTGTAGGAATGACGATTGAATTAAGCAGAACAAAACTAAAAGAAATTGATGTTATATACTTATTTGGAGGCATTAGTCTTCGCGTTGGACGCTTGTAAGAAATTATCCGAAAAGGGAAAATACCTCTTGACCGTCGTAGAGGATTACTCCCCAAAGGACAGTTAAAGTTTTGGCTAGAGCCAACGCCGCTGCCACCTTAAGAGTAACCAGGGTACCAAAAAATTTTCGAAACCTAAGATAGGTTGGGTAGGCGGGGTATCTACAGCGCGGAAGCCGAATTCAGTACTTTCGCTTTACCAACGTCTCCTGCAGTCGCTCTGGCGTAACTGACGCCGTTTCGGGTTGACAATGACAACTCATGTGTAAAAAATAGGTAAGATTTCTATTTTATAATTAAAAGATTTTAGTATTTACGGCATTCGGCGTCAGCTGAAAATCTTGAAGCCATGGAAGCAGGTACTAGGAGAAACAAATAAACATTTCAATCTATAAAAATTCAAACTTTCGCCCCTTGTAAATGACAAATCAGAACAAAAGTTCAAAGTTGTGAGAAACTTTAATTTGAACGTGGTAAAAATATTCGCAGCTAAAAGATTGACATATATGTTTGAATTACATATCTAGTTAAATTATAACAAATCGAATTTTTGTGTGCAATTGTCCGCAAAACATCCGAATGATCTGCGTTGCTAGGTAAATTTTATTCTATCCCACATCGTAGCATACTGAGAAGTTTAGTGTTACAGTCCAAATACTCATTAGAGCATCAACCCGTAAAGGCAATTGGTGCGTAAGGCAGCTCAGTGGTATGGGCTATTTCTTACTTAATGCTCGGGTAGAAAGTGTCACAAGGGCGTCACCTGTTAAATACGTTTATAGCGGGAAACGTTACAAACTAGATCTAATAATGGGCTAACAGGAAACAATAATGTTCACTCCAAATAAAACCTTCATCTCTACCAAAATTCTACACCAAAAATATTGACGCAGTTCATCCAAACCCCAATAGAATCTTAAGCTTTATATAAAAGCCGCAAAGTTGCGATAATAAAACTAAAACTCATTAAACATTTCTATAAACTTCAACTTCAAAATTATTGTCTCAAGTATTAAAAAAAAAACTGATCGATACGGTAATTAATTATTCAATTTAAAACGAAAAATACGTCACAACAGAACTAAACACGATCGAAAATTTAAAAAAACCTAAAATTTAATAAACGACGAAATTGGGATTTAATTACTAAATTCGAGAATACACAGCTCATTCTCAAACAACCAACTGCTTACGTTTTGGCAAATCCAGGTAATCGACAGCTAATCAGGTGATTACTATAGAAAAACTGCGACTACTCGCAAAACTGTCGTATACAAAAATAAACAGATGACCGATCAACGACCGTCTTGCTTCATAATTACGTTACTTTATAATTAAAAATCTCTTTTAAAGTGACTTATTACTAAAATCAAAATAACAAATGCTCAAGTCGGGAATTTCTCATTAGTCATTACGTTAACGCTTAATGAAAGGTTACTTTAAAAAAACTTGTATAACTTCAATAAAATTGAATACAATCTAAATAAACGATAAATGGATGTTGTCGCTGTAAATTTATTTAACTCGAGATTTCGCATAAAATATTCGAATACTAAAAATCCTAAATATGAATCAAAAAAAGTGTCTAATCTCGAAAATTTTTAATTTATGACGGCAAATCGCAGTAACAGAGGCAGAAGTCACAATAGATTCAGATCTATTAATAAAACAGTTATATACATTAACAATGATTCTATATTATAATATATATATATATATATATATATATATATATATATATATATATATCAAAATTTTTGTACAATTAGTACAAGACAAACATTAAATTTTGCAGTTCACATAAAAAACATCGTACAATAATAAAATTCTGTTGACGCTTGCAGCAAGGTCATATTCCCCAAGTTACCTCATATTCTAAATAACTACATTTGACATAATGGAAATAACAAAGTTATCGGGAATATCAATTTTGACAAATCTTCGTGAAATAAACTTTCAATACACAAAATTAAAACAAATCAAAGTAAGGCAATTAACAGAGAAAAACGTGTGTATGAACACGTCCGCTTTTACACGAAAGCAAGCGTTTCCATCCCCCACACAGACATTAAAAATAAGAAACACACTTTATTGCTATCAACATCGAATAAAATGTACGATTTTACCTTGACTTATACTACGATCAGTAATAGATGGCATAGAATACTCTCCCTGAACTACGATAAAATAGGTCGTGCAACTGGTTCACCATGTGCTGAATCGATAGGGCTCCACCTAATTTCTACGGTATTGCTTTCCAAATAGTATCACACAAACGGCAACTTCCCATTTATAATCCCTCGAACACTTAATTTAACCAAAAGCACACTAGTAAATAATTTTTCATGTGATTTAACGTAAATGCACAAATATTTATTCGTACTTGCGAGCATTGCTTAATTTACAAAGCGTTCCTTAACGTTACTCTGTTTACTTTAAACTTAATTAAAGCGGCACTATATACAGCAAGTTTGTACTTTGTTTGTTTGGGCAATGTCTGCGAAACTACCCCTTCAGTCAGGAACTCGTTGAAATTAATCTGCATAACCAGAACAGTTCAACAGATTAAAGGTTTAGCACTTCGTCAAAAAGCCTAAAACCAATTACTTCTGTGACCAAATATTGTCACTATTGACAAAACAAAACAACGATAAAATAAACCGAGGGTGTGTTGAAACTTCTCTAAGATCCCAACCAGTGGAAGCGGAGAAACCTCCTACGGTAGCGTTCGGTACACCCTCACGGTATGATACAAATCGTTCCTCCTCCTACACTGACCCCTTTCGAATACATTGCGAAGTCGCAAACAGTGCACAAAAAACGTGAGCCTTCTACTGCATCTTGTACAAAACTGTCTTCAATATCGTTCAGTGTCAGCCATCTTCCCTATCATCTCCCTACCTTTTAATTAACCAATAATAACAATATATTGCTTAAATTTTAAATTGCTCCAAAAACAACAAAAAGTAACAATTTTAATGTAATCGGTAATTTTCCTATGACGCAATTTTAGCGACAACACTTATTATGATTGGCAAAATTTACAAGATACTTAAAGAAACAAACAAAGAAACTACTTAATTCTCAACCAAATTAGTAGAAGGATTTCACTGGCTACCAATACGTAAATCACATCTTAATTTTAAACTTCCGTATAAACTTGATAAACAAACCAAAAACTTTATTTTGTTTCCAAAAAAAGGATTCTAAATGCGTTCACTATTTGTAGTAATTTCGAATACTTTCCAAATCGCTACAGGACAATTTGAAAAAACCACACTATGAACACAGGTATTAAAACAACTTTAACGCTAATAATCTTTTTGTCGTTACCACTTACTTTTACTAGTGCAATCGAGAATAAAACCTGAGTACTTTGTATGATTTGGGAATGATATTTCCAACACCAGCAATAGAAGTATTTTGCATAATGCTACCAGTAATAATATAACAGGAGACTAACCGATTTTCAAAACTTTAGCATACATTAACTCTTGGTTTTCGTATGTGTTTATTGGCTACAGTTTTCTGCATGTTTTGGTATATTTGGTGTGTTTTCTTGCTTGTTTCGTGCATGCTTGAGTATTTGTTGGCTAGTTTCTTTATTTTAGGGATTGTGTGCTTAAGAGCTCACTTGTTTGCTTGTTCTGTGCTTGATTGTTAGTTTCGTTGTTTGCGTGTTTGTGGATTAACGTGTTTACTTGTTTGCTCGTTTCCTTGTTTGCATATACATGTTTTAGTTGCTTTGGTAAGTTTTTATTCTTGTTTTGTTATTTTGGCGTTATGTCGAATCGTATATTTAACTTTTATTTTGAATTATACCGAAAGATGACGTAATATATTTTTGAATTATACCACAAAGTGTCGTTGCTTAGTTAGTTTTTAAACTTACACCACAAGATAATCTTAGAGTATCGTATAAAACTTCCAAACTAGTCCATTAACTTAATCGGATGAAAACCTAATACATGTCTCCATCCTGCTGACAGAGCTTAATACAGTAATGATTCCATCAGTGGGCTTGTGCGCACACTTGGAGATGGGAAACCCTTTCATAGGCCTTGATAACACACTCCGAGGTAGTGGATACTCTCCGGTCACTACAACGCAAAGGGAATAGTTTTTATTGTTTTGTCTCAGTTTACTCATGCTGGGTATTGAAGGTATTTTACTGATAAAAGTGATGAGTTTCTTTATTTTCATCAGTTAGACAAAGACATCTGGATTGCGTAGGGAATGTTGCCTTAATGGAACACTTTGTATATTATTTCTTCTAAATATTAGGCATAATGTGGGCTTTCCAAAAATGTATAATTGTATACAATTATTTTCAAAAACAAATTCAGGATTTAAGATTTTCTCTTATGTGCAACTAGTAGGTAGTAGGCTATGGCTAATTTGTTTGAACAAAACAGTAAAATGCGAAAAACTTTGCGGTTTTGTCAGTTGTTGATTATTAGTAAAATAGTTTTGTTGTTTTGGTGTTTCTACTTTACTATAATTTATATTTAATTTATTTTACAATAATGGCTGTTTACGAAAATAAGGAAAGGTGTGGTATGCTGGTTTGTTTGATACTCGTACAATCCAATGAAAATCCCCAAGAAGCTTCGGAATTATATTTACAAAGGTAACGTATTTTGAGCGCTGTGGTTAGGATAATAGCTTAGTTCTTTTTATTTATATTAGATATCCAGAGGGACGGCAACCTTTCCCAGACCTATTTTCCCGTGTCAAATCAAATTTAGTAGAACACGTACTATTTATTAAGCCCCGTTTTATGACATACACCAAACAAGATAGAGAGAGAGAAAAAATAAACGTATTTAGTTATGCAGAAGCCACACTTTCATCTTCTTGCAAGCAAATAGAGGAAGCAACTGGGGTATCCAAGTCTGATGCTCAAGGAATTTTGAAAAAATATCGCTCCTATAAATTCCATACAGTTCAACATTTACACCCCGGCAATGGCGAGTGCCGAATGTTGTTTTGCGAATGGGATTTACAACAAATACATACAGATGTATCTTTTAGCAGACTATTTATCTGGTCCGATGAGTCTTATTTTTCAAGAGCGTGGAGTTTCAATCACCATAATGCAAGAAATTGGTCCGCAGAAAATCACCATCTAATTTTTGAGATGGTGCAACAAGGACGCTCAGGGGTTGGGGTTTCGTGTTTCATTTTCGGAAGATGCATAGTCACAGAATTTATGAAGGAGGTACCGAGCAATCCTTGAGAAAGTTATTCCAGAACTGATGGAAAATGTTACAGTGGCCCTTTATAATGTCGCTTATCTTCAACAAGATGGTGCCCCAAGCCACAACTATGCCCTTATAAGGGCATTTTTAGACGATAACTTTCCACAAAGTTGGATTGGTACCTACAGACGTGTAAGATGGCTCCCTCGATCTCCGGATCTTTTAATTTTGGAATTTTCCTTATGGGGTTTCATGCAAACTAAAATCTCTAAAACACAATATCAGTCTTTAGCGGAGCTTCGTGCGGCAATCGATTCAACTTTCCAAAATTTGCAAGGAAGGCCTATGATTCTTTTTGATGCTATTAAAAGGATAACAAAAATGTGTCAATTTTACAAATGGAAAATGGCGATCATTGTGAAAATAACCTTTAAAAACTCTTTGTCTTTTAAAAATTCTGCTTCTCTTTTGTTTTCTATAACTTAAGGTTTAAGTAAGATAGGTAATTCGTGTTGTGTTTGGAGTAAAATTCAATAATTTTACTATAATTAAGCTTAAAAAAGTTAATTGGGACGAATACAAAAGACTTTTGCTACGCCCAACATTCTAAATCCGATACCACACAATGGAAATAGCTCCAATCAAATCCTTGAACTCATGAGGTAAAAGAGGAGGGCAAGAAATAAATGGCACAGGACTCTAAACACAGCTGATAAAACGATATGTAATGGATTAACCAATGCCCTCAAGAATAAACTCAAACTGCACAAGCAAGAAACCTTACAACACTACCCAACCTCTCTATCCCGAGATGACCACAGTATTTGGAAAATTTCAAAAGCAAATAAAATGCCAAGTGCTGTTAATCCACCTTTAGGAAAACAAAATGATAACCGGGTTAAGACAGATCAAGAAAAATCAGATCTCTTCGCCCAGAATTTTGCCCAAATCGTCACTCCCTACTCTACTGCATCAGATGTGGAGATCCGAGACTTTCTTCAAGCGCCATTACAAATGTTACTGCCCATCAGAAACTTCACATATACTGAGATCTAAACAATAACCGAGCACCTGGATATGATCTAATTACAGCAATAGTGCTTACTGAATTGCCCAGAAACAGTATAACGTTTTCACTAAACCTGTTTAACTCCATATTAAGATGCCAATATTGACCATCAATGTTAAAATTTGCGAAAATTATTTTAATGTTAAAACCTGGTAAACTTACAGAAGATGTTGCCTCGTACCGTCCAATAATTCTACTGCCACTACCACCTAAGCTCTTAGAAAAATTTATAATCATGATACATGATAGTGACATACTGGAAAACTGCATATCGGATTATCTGTTTGGATTTAGACGGTCTCATTTCACAATACAGCAGTGTCATCGACTTGTAAGCATGATCAATGCGGCCTTAGACGCCCTGCAGTTTTTGGAGATATTAAACAGGAATTTGACAACGTGTGGTATGACAGCCTATTAGATAAAATTAAAAAACTACTACCAAATGACTATCTTTTACTAAAATCATACTTAAACAACTGCTACTCCCAAATCAAATATGACCAACAATATTCTGACCTTAGACAAATCAACTCCGGTGTGAAGGCAGTGGCCTTGGACCGCTGCTATATCTACTATATAGCTCAGATATTCCCACGACAAATATTGCACATTTAGGCACATACGCAGTCATACCGATTCTCATATAGCATCCTCTAATCTACAAACCCATCTAAATCATGTCCAAATCTGACTTGCCAAATGGAAAATAAACATCAATGGAACACAAAGCACTGAAGTTGCATTTACTCTAAACCACACCGACTGCCCCCCAATGTTTCTGAATAACAACAGAAGCCCGCTGCTTAGATCTTCATTTATACCGATGACTTACATGGAAGCCTCATATATTAAAAAAACAAAAAGGTATTTCGAGGAAATGTACTGGTTGCTTTGCAAAAAGTTGTCTTTCCCTTGAAAACAAAGTACTGCTCTACAAAACAATAATCAATTCAATATGGACTTATAGAATTGAGCTCTGAGGTTGCTCTTGTAAGTCCAACGTTAGCATTATCGAATGACTACAATCCAAAACCATCCAACTGCTCCATGGTATGTCAGCACCTTAACCTTGCATACGGACCTACAAGTCACAACGGCAGAAGAGTATACCAAACGAAGCAAAACACATTTTACACGACTGTAAGTCCACCCCAACACCCTTGCGCCCAACATTCATCAGCCCCCACGAGAAGATTAAAGCTAAAGCAATGGCCAAGTGATCTTAACGGAATGTAACGGGATCACATCGCTGGATAGACTCCGCAAGTCAAATGTCATCAATTAACTCATAGAACACTGTATTTCATTAAGTTCTGATTGATAATTTACTTATAAATATATAAAAAAGATTAAGCTAAAACGCTGTAATAAATAATTACGAGTTGAGAATTTAAAAAAATTCTTTTGAATTAAGTTAGACCGTATGACAAAGTGTAATAATTGCTTACATGGATTTTGTTTTTAATGAATTTTACTCATAGCTTATTACCCACTAATTGGACACAAAAGAATATTTTAGAAAAGTCTGGGCTTGTTTTTGAAAATAATTTTATGCAATTAAATATTTTTAGCTACATTTAAAAAAAAAACATGTTTACTTCACAACTTAAAAACGGAGGGTGTTAGACTACGCCTATGGATTCTACGGAGAAAATTCTACAGGAATACGTTTTAATTTATGATAAGTTTAAAGATAACTGAGATACGAGGGGTGACTCAAAAATGATACTTTTCAAGTCCACCCTGTATCTCAGAAACCAAAAGGCTATGATTATTCTGTTGGCGCCATCTTTAATTTCACAGAAAAGTAGCTAGCTCACTTTCACGTAATCCGCAACCCTTTAGGTTTAAAAATAAGGGAGATGCCCCGCAAAAGTACCGAAAATGGGATACTCGGTACATTTGTATGTGCAGTGGACCACACGCTGCATTTTTTTAACGTCTGATCACACACCGGTTCTATACAAATCACAAATACATTTTGAAATTAATTAAAGTCGCCCCACTTTGCGGTTCGCAATAATTGTTTTTTTTCCTGCCATAATAATTTTATTTTGCTATAAGAGCGTTCTGTATTTATGGCAACTTATTGTTCTGTAAAAATAAAAAACATTGTTATACAGTATATAGATCTTGAACCCCATCCCAACAACAAAGAAATTTATAAAGTGGAATTCATACAAAACCCAAAAATCAGAGTAGAAGCACCTCGAATCAAAAATAACATCATCCAATGCACACGCTGTGAAAACTACGGGAATTCCAAATCCTACTGCACTAAGCCGTATAACTGTCAAATGTGGAGGACCTAATTCCAGCACAACTTATCAAAAGACCAGGGACGCGCCAGCCTCGTGTGTACTATGTAACGACAGCCATCCTGCCAATTACAAAGGACGTACCGGGTACAAAGACCTAAAGAACAGCAAAACTACAATTTACCCCGAAAAATAAATTTTCCTTCACTTGCATCAGCCACCTACAATTTCTCTTCTAACCCTTCCGAACCCATTTCCAACTCGCACCACATTTTCTATTCTCAAATCCTAACTAGAAAATATAACCCTACTGATGATATTACAGATAAAACTCACCTCCTTCTTGAATGAATTTAAAAATATGTTTTCCCAATCACTCAATTAGAACAGCATGATACTGTCCATTCTTACCACCGTGATAAATAAAATAACGCAATAATGGCTACCTCACTACGACTAGCAGAATGGATCACAAACGAACTAAAAAATCACATCCCTGAAATAATATTTCTAAATTTGAATAAAATAGACGTGCTACTCAATTCATATCTGAAAGTCATTCTAAAAATAACAACGAATATACAATTACCACGAATATAAAAATACCACACTACAATGTTTATTATGCTAACCATCCTGATGGTACTGCTCATGCAGACACTGCCATTATAATCAGATTAGCGATCGACCACTATCAATTACCGGCTTTTTCAACAAACAAATTCCAATGCGCTCTAGTTAAAATAAACTTATTCCCTTGGTCACTGACAGTAGGACCTATATATCGCCCTCCTAGACATGCAATCTCTACCGAAGAATGTGAAGATCTCTTACTTTCACTAGATTCCAGTTTCTTGGTCGCAGGTGACTGGAACGCCAAGCATACCACCTGCGAATCCAGGCTCATTTCACCTAAGGGGAGACCGCTATTTCATACTGTCAAGAAGAATAACCTAGACTACATGTCAACATGCGTGCCAACTTACTGGCCAACAGATCTCTCAAAAATTTCTGATCTGCTCGACTTTGCTATTACTAAAGGCATTTCTGATGTGCATAGCAAAATAGAAAATAATTTTGACTTAAGTTCGGATTATTCCCCAATAGTACTAACTTTGAGCACTTTGGTCAACTCCACAACCAAAGTTATGCACCGACAAAACGGATGACATCAACTTAATACACCGAATGTGCAGCGCCATCGAAATAGACCATGTAGTAGAATACATTACTACGCTCACACAAAAGGCTGTCTGTCAAGCTACTCCAATTGAACATAAAAAGGCACCCGAAATTCATAACATACCGCTACATATAGGGCAACTCGTAACGGAAAAATTCAGAGTCCGCGTCATATGACAAAGATATAGAAACCCCCGAGATAAGACTGCTCTGAATGCTGCTACTCATAAACTCGCTATTCGCGACAACAGAAATACAACTTTCAACTACTACCTCTCTAATATATCATTCGACAATTACACTATATGAAAAGCGACTAAAAAGTTTAAACGACCCATTAAACCAATACCACCATTGAAGAAACCTGATCCAATGTCGAAAAAGCTAATACTCTTTCAGACCATTTCGAACAAGTCTTTACTCTCTTACAATCCAATAATATTAATTCTTACCAAGAAATCGAAGAATATCCCACGTTCCCTGGGCAACTCTCCTTACCCTTAAGACCAATCTCCCCTGCGGAACTGCGCAGACGGGTGAGTCTAACAAACTCTTTTAAATCTGCTGGCTCCGACCTCATCACAAGTAATGTTCTCAAACATCTTCCCGAGAAAGCTGTGGTGCTCATCACTATTATTTACAACCGTATGCTCTTCTATCTAAATTTACTGCCCAATGAAAACTCGGACTAATAACTGTGATTCCAAAGCCGGGTAAACCTCTACAAGAGCCTACTTCTCATCGACCGATCAGCCTAGTGTTGCTATTGAAGAAATAACCGTGAAGGTTATTCTACAATCCAGCAATGCCACCGCCCAGTAAATTACATCAAGGAAACCCTCGAAGACAAGCGAATGTGTGCCTCAGTCTTTTTAGACAACCAACAAGCTTTTGATAAAGTTTGGAATTCTGAACTGCCTTGTAAAATCAAGAAAAAACTTTCTCATCCAATTTTCCTCCTTCTTAGATCCTACATAACTCAACCAACTTGCAAGTCCAAGTCTAGGGCGTATTGTCAAATTATTATTCTATCAAACGTGGTGTTCCTAAAGGGAGTGTTCTCGGTCCCTTTCTTTGCCTCATTCACACTGACCAACAACAGAAAATACCCTTATTGCCACCTTCGCTGACGATATGGCAATATTATCATCTGATAATGACGCTAATAAGGCATCTGAAAACAACCTACACTCAACCCCTCTACAACGCTGGCTGAATCGCTGGAGGATTAAAGTAAATAATGAAAAATCCTCCGCTGAACACTCAAAGTGCTCTCAAGTCACCATCTATGACCAACCCATCCCTATAACAACAGAAATTAAATATTTAGGACTTCACTTGGATCAGAGACTTACCTGGAGAGCTGGCATCAAAGCCAAAAATAACGACTAAATATTAAGACTAAAAATATGCATTAGCTACTTGGATGCAAATCCAAATTGTCCATAGAAAAAAAACTTTTGCTTACACCCATTTTGTCCTGCGGTATTGAGCTCTGGGGATGTACTAAACCGTCGACACAAAAATTCGCCAGTCCTACCAGTCGAAAAACCTTCTTGCTATAACCAACGCCCCTTGATATGTGAGCAATCAAACCCTTCATTTCGCCCTCCAAATTCCCTTTCTCACTGAAGTCATCAGAAATTCTGCTGCCAAAAGTGAAGCACGTTCCTTAGAGTCATATAAGTCCAATAGTGCTTCGTTTTACAGATGCAGGGTGTCAAACTTACAAAAAAAGTTAATTTTTGAAATATATTATATATCTTCAAAACGAAAAACGGTATTTTTCTTATTCTTGGTATAATAAATAGAGATATAAAGTACAATGGTTTTAGCTCATTAATACGTTTTTATTATGTACAGTGGCGTAGAACGCAAGGGGTACTGCAACCTTTAAATCCCTAATTTCTACGCCGATGGAGTAAATTGGATGTTTTTATTAAAATACGAAACCTTCATGTTTTTCAGATCAAAAAGATACACTTTGTCCAAATAGATAACTTTAACAGTTTCTAAGGTATTTGCATTTTGAATTTGCATTTGCATTTTATTAATTATTATTACGTTACTCTATGCGACACCATAATTATCACAAAATTCTCTCTGAGTACGATGCCCTAGAAATTTTCGATGGGAATTGCTTTGTTTGTGTACATTTAAACACACGATCCTTAATAACCACCTTCGATGTGCTTCAAAACTATGTATTAGCTCAAAACTTTGATGTGATGGGTCTTTCTGAAACCTGGCTCAATCAATCGATAAATTCCGAGGTAAACAGTATACCTGGTTATGTCTTAATTAGGAATGACCGTGACGGAGCGCGAGGAGGTGGAGTCCCATTTTACAGCCAAAATTGTTTTAAATACAAACTTATTAAAATAAATGAAAATGATGTCGGTTTAAAGCAATTATGGATTAGTTTGGTGGTTAAAAAACAATTTTTTTGCATTGGTGTGGCTTACAAACCTTTTAATGTAAATTATTCAGCATTGTCTTTCCTTGATAACACATTATCACTTATCTCGCCTATGTCGCAACATATAATTTGTATGGGGGACTTCAATGTTGATTTTGTCGGTGAAGGATGTGACACGGAATTTCTTAAGGATATAATGAATACATACAGTCTAACCCAAGTGATTTCCTCATCAACTAGAGTAACTAGTACGTCAAGCAAACTCTTGGACCATATTTATGTGTTAAATAAGGAAATTGTGTTAAAAGAGAGAACTGCGGTCTTGCCGGACATATCAGATTATTGCCTTACCGATGTATATTTTAATGTAAAATCTCGCGAGCAATGGATAAGTATTAAATATATTACATTCAGGGACTTAAAAAACGTAGATCAAGGTTGATTTTTAATTCGCGGTGCGTCGCTTGATGTTGTGTATATCGCAGCAACAACATTAATGAAAAGTTAAAACTATTTAATAATCTAATTTTAAATTTATTTGAAGAGATTGCACTTGTTAAACATACTAAAGTGAATAAGCCTCGAGCTCCTTGGATAACGGCTAACATTAAACTTATAAGGCTTAGAAACAAAGCCCTAAGTGCTTACAAAAATTTGCGAAGTAATCTGCAACAGAGCCATGGCACTACTTTGGCGAAATGGAATTATTATAAACAATGGCGGATTATGATACATCAAACTATTATTAAACACATGCCTATTAATAGGAGAAATGCTAACCCATCTATTTTCACTTTACTTAGTAAAGAAGAGATCGTTAAATACCTACAAATGTTCCATCTAGTACTATAGGTATTGACAATCTCTCTGAGATCATGATATCTATGTCTCTTCCTTTCTATTTAAACCCTGTCACTTATATAATCAATTATTCGCTTGAAATAGGGACATTTCCAGATATGTGGAAGTATGCTCTAATAATAAAATACTTATCTTTTTTAGGTTTTTTAATGGTGTATTTTAAATTATACAATCTAAACGTTTCGATAACACTTACAGTTATATTCGTCAGTAGTAATATCTGTTAAAAATTGTTAAAGATATTACTACTGACGAAGATAACTGAAAGTGTTATCGAAACGTTTAGATTGCATAATTTAAAATACACCATTAAAAAAAAAACCAAAAAAGTATTTTATTATGTGTGATAATGGTGAAAGTTTACGTTTTCATATGCTCTAATAACTCCACTTCCTAAAAGTACCATAATTAGTAATATTTCTGAATTAAGACCTATAAGCATACTTCCTGTCCTATCTAAAATCTTCGAAAAAGCAGTACATGAGCAACTGAGTAACTATCTTCACAATAATAATGTATTACCACCCACCCAGTCCGGTTTTCGTAAGCACCGTAATACAACTACAGCTCTTGCCAATATAGTTGATGACCTTCTACGATCTATTGATTCTTCTAAGGTCACGTGCTTCACTTTCCTGGATTACTCCAAAGCATTCGACTCCATTAGCCATCAACTACTAATTGTTAAATTATGCTTCTATGTAGTAGCTAATGCTAAACTTGCATGGTTTTCTTGTTATTTGACTAATAGGCAGCAGACTGTAAAAAATAACGTTGAGGGAATGGTAAAATATCCAGCACCCCTTGCTGTCACTACCGGTGTTCCACAGGAGTCAATACTGGGACCATTGTTATTCCTTATGTATACCACCGATTTACACGATAGTCTCCAGTATTGCTCACCGCATTCATTTGCGGATGATAATCAATTGTAACTTCCTTTCAGTACCGAAGGAGCCACGGGTGCGGTAACGAAGCTTATTGGTAGCCACACATTAATTGCTACAGTAGAGTCTTATTGTTTAATTCCGTAGTATTAGGTTCAGAAAAACTGACTATAAAAAGTAAATGCCGTATTATCTTTGATAGTCAACTAAATTTCGCAACCCACGTAACTAAACTAATCCAAATTGCTTACTTAAAACTTAGATTTATTTATAAGTTTAAATAACGTATTATCTGCAAAAACAAATGGGAAACTTGTAGATGCTCGCATTCTTTCAGTTTTTGACTACTGTGACGTTGTATATGGTCCCTGTATTACATCATACAGTAGTTATCGTATATAGAAACTCCAAAATCCCTGTTTAAGTTTTGCCACGAACATAACTAGAAGAGAACATGTTTCACAGTCAGCCAATATTATGAAAATGCCGGAAGGACGTTTTGTACCCATAAATTGCTTCATTCATAAAATTACGTTGTTTAATAAACCAAAATATCTCAGGGACAAGCTTAGTTTTCGATATGAACATCATTCACACAATACCAGAGACCTGTTACATATTCATGTGGAAGCACATAATACCACCTTTTTTAAGAAATCGTTTTCCTATGCAGCAGCTGTCAACTTTAGTGAATTACCTGAACACATCAAGAAATTCACATCTACACTATTCAATAAAGAATTTAAAAAAATAGTTTTAAACAAATGTAAACAATAATAATAACAAGCAAAGTGAACAATTTCGCTAACTCATGTCTTATGTTATAATTATACAGGGTGTTTAAAAAATACATGTCAATATTCAAGGGGGCGATTCCTGAGGTCATTTTAAGAAATAAATTTTCTATTAATATTTGTCCGGAAACAGTTCGTTTAGAAGATACAGGGTGTCGAAGTTTTATAATTTTTCTAGTTTTTCTTAAAGTACTCCTACAATTTTTAAGATATCGATTTGACATTTGGAACGCTTATTACTCTTTAGGAGCTCAACATTTTCATTATGTTAGCGATATTGAATATCTACAAGGTGATACATTTTGGGGTGTCAAGTTCACTTTCTGTCCCCCAAATGTTTGGTTACGCCATTAATCTTCAGCGATCAACGATGAGTGTTCCTCATTCGAATTAGAAACTGTGTTGTCTCTTGCATTTTTCCGAGAAATGCATAGATTTTCAGATAAATGCGTAACTGTGATATGAAAAAACGGGAATTCTGTCCCATACTCTCGAAAATGTATCACCCCGTAGATATTGTGTATTTGTAATTTTTGTTGGCTCTTGAGATTTCGGCGGATCATGCTTACTTTCCGAAATAATGAATAAAACCAATGCAATGCAAGTACCTAGACGCACATCGTTTAATTAAAGAATTTATTCTTTTTTTATGCGGAAAAGCGCTAAAAAATATTTTTGATTCATTTTTAATTTATGTAGCAAACAGTTTAAAAATAGGTAAACATTTTCTATTTACCTTATAAGAATATGTGCAACAATCGTGGAAGTTCATCAATGCCGAGATGACTGATATGCATTTCATTTAATGTACTGATAGAAGACTTTTCGAAAATATTCATCGACGTCTGCGTGAAACAGGCAAATTGAATTGAAATGGAGTATCAGGGAGACCAAGGACAAGACGAACGCCAGACCTAGAAGAGAATATGTTGAGCAGAATCGAGAAAAATCCACGAACCCCTACCAGAAGAGTTGCAGGTGCTTTACACGTGAGTAATGGAACTGTTTGGCACATTCTTAGAGAAAATTTGTTGTATCCATATGACATCCAACGCGTTCAAGAACTGGTTCTTGCTGATTTTCCTCTTCGTGTTGCATTCTGCCAACTATTGTGTTTGATTCTTTATACCGACGAAACAAGTTTTTCTCGAAATGCTATAAGAAAGTTTCCCCACAACCATGTCTGGGTTGCTGAAAATCCACACGAGATATGTCGACTTCGTTTCCCGCATCAATTCTCGTTGAGCGTTTGGGTTGTAACTGTGGGTGACTGCCTGATTGGTGCAGTATTTCTACCAGGAAGGCTGACTGGAGAGGTATATCATAAGTTCTGCAAAATACGCTTCCTGACTTTCTTAAAGATGTACCATTAGTAATACGACATAGAGTTTCGTTTATGCATGATAGTGCACCACCGCATTTTAGCAGCGTGGCCCGAGAGTTTTTAATAAAAACATACGGAAATCGCTGGATTGACCGAGATGGACCTAATGTATGACCTGCACGATCGCCGAACCTAAACCCGTTGAATTTTTTCCTATGAAGCCATCTGAAGTCGTTGGTGTACGTAACTCCTGTTAAAAGTGAGGAGGAATCGTATCATCGTTGGGTATAACACAATACGAAACGACCCTGGTATTTTTGAGAGAATTCAGCAATCGATGAGACGAAGATTGGACCCCCGCATTCAAGCTGGGGGTGGTCACTTTGAACAGTTTTTGTAATGTTTGGAAATAAAACACTGGTCATTCTTGCAAATGTTTAAATTGTTTTTTTTTTGTGGACTAGTAAAAGTACTTACGATAATTTAAATGCTTTCACTATTACTGTATGTAGTTTATTTGCTTGTATGCTTTGTATTTAGTTCACTAATATTTTACAATTAAACTTGTAATTTATTTAACTCTCACAATTGTTGCACATATTCTCATAAGGTAAATAGAAAATGTTTACCTGTTTTTATACTGTCGCTACACAAATTAAAATGAATCAAAAACATTTTTTAGCGCCTTTACGCGTAAAAAACAAAATGGATAGTTTAATTGAATGTTTAATGCGCGTTTTTGTGAAGTCACTTGCATTATATTGGTTTTTATTTTTTGTTTAGAAAAATAAGCATGATTCACCGAAAACTCAAGATCTAAAAAAAAATCACTAATACACAATATCTACGGGGTGATACATTTGCGATGGTAGGAGAGAGAAAGTTTCTAAATCGAATGAGGAACACACATCCTTTATGGCTGAACATCAATGGCGTAACCAAACAACATTTGGGGGGCAGAAAGTGAACCTGACACCCGAAAATGTATCACCCTATAGATATTCAATATCGGTAACATAATCAAACTATTGACCTCCTAAGCGTTCCAAAGGCCATATCGATATCTTAAAAATTGTAGGAGTAATTTAAGAAACACTAGAAAAATAATAAAACTTCGACACCCTGTATCTTTAAACGAACTTTTTCCGGACCAATATTTATAGGAAATTTATTTCTTAACATGACCTCAGAAATGGCCCCCTTGAATATTGAGAGGTCTTTTTTAAACACCCTGTACTTAATTAGGTGTATTTTTTTTACTTTCTTTTTTTATGATACCTGTATATCTTTTTATTTGGCTTTTTTGTTTGAAACCCGGTTGGAAATAGGGTTGATTTTTTATTATTATTTTTAGGTATTTATTACCAACTGCTTAGACAGGTTATTAACTTTGACACCCTGTATCTCGAAAACGAAGTACTATTGGACTTACGTTTACATAAAAGTTTTGTGTTAAAGTGATTATATCTATTATTTCCTGAAGTTACGAGTATTATTCCCGAAACTTATTTTCACGTTTTGATGTTTTCCAAATACTACAGAATAATAATAACCTGTCTAAGCAGTTGTTAATAAATACCTAAAAATTTTTAAAACCGATAAAGTTATCGAATTAGCCAAAGTTTACCTTTTTTATCTGAAAAACATGAAGGTTTCGTATTTTAATCAAAAATTCAATTTACTCCATTGGCGTATAAATTACGGATTAAAAGGTTATTCTGCCACTTGCGTTCTACCCCACTGTACATAATAAAAACGTATTAATAAGCTAAAACCAACATACTTTATATCTCTATTTATTATACCAAGAATAAGAAAATAACCTTTAATCGTTTTGGAGATATTTCAAAATTCAGACTTTTTTTTTGTAACTTTGACACTCTGTATCTCGGAAACAAAGTACTATTGGACTTTTTATGAAAATTTTGTGTAAAGTGTTTAGATCGATCATTTCCTGAAATACGGGGTGAGTTCCTCACGAATCACCCTGTATACAGAGTGTGGCGCGAAGAGTTTTGATTAAACGTAATGGCAGATATAGTTATGTTAAAAATCTGAAATTACGAAGCTGTAGGTTTTGGATGACGCTGAGTTCAAATATAATATTGTCCTGAATGTGGCACTTCCGGTTATACCGGAAGTGGACGTCAACTTTGTTATTTTAAATGGAACCTAATATTTTTTATTTTATTTTCGAATTCTACATAAAATTCTAGATAAAATTTGTGCACGATGTCCTACAGCAAAAATGAAGTATTTTCGAGATATTTCGATTTTTTTTTAAATTTTGAAAAAATCCTAGTCCACATTGAATAACGATATCTCCATTAATAACGAAGCTAATGACGTGAAATTGTAACCAATAAACAACAAGCGCTTGCCCGTTAACTCCATATATCCATCTCATTGATATTTCATACAGGGTGTTTTAAACTTAGCCGCCAACATGCACAACTTAAATCATTTACAAGTTGCTTACTTTAAATAGAACACTGTATTTTATTACATTTTCCGCTGTGTTTTTTTAAGCCAATTCGTTTGGTATCAGTATTCCCTATACCTAAATCCAACCACTTTTGAGATATTTCATTATCTTAGTTAAAACATAACAACGCTTAATTATTTCAACATTAGTAAAGGGTAGGCCCATGATTTCCATTATTTAAGGTGATGTTTTGTTATTTTTTCATAAATTATTAATTCTGAAAAGTAACCAATAGCCTGAAAGGATTATTAACTGTGGATGTCATTTAAAACGTTGACTAGGTATTTTGTATTAATTTAATTAGAAAACTTACAAACAAAAATAACTAAATGTAATATTAAATAAATAAAGTTTTATAATAAGTGTTCAAAATTAGCACCATCTACTTCTAAACATTTATGAATCCTTTTCACTAAGTTATGTCTTGAAATTCTGGAAATATGGCGGGATGTTAGAGAATTAAGAGCAAGTAAGGCTCTTAGCATCATATCTTCCTTTGACGTAACAGGTTTGGAAAATACCTAATTTTTAATGTAACCCTAAATACCAAAATCTAGAGAAGCCAAATCAGGAGAGCGAGCTGGCAAACGAAACGGACCTTGATAGGCAATCCATCTATCATCAAACATGTCGTAAAGATGCTGAGCAACAGGTCCAAAGTTATGAGGAGGTGCTCCATCTTGCTGATACCAAGCTGAAGCCGCCTCTCCATTTCTTAAAGTATGTAACGCCGGTCGTATGGCTTCTTCTAAAATATGGCAATATCTTGTACCATTTAAATTTTCATCATAAAATTTTAATGCTAAAATTTTATCGTCTTTTATTGCACAAAAAACATTAAAACTCCAACTATCTTGGAAATACTACTACTAACATGTGGATTTTCATTAGACCAAAAGGCGAATTATGTCGATTAAATAATCCATTTTTGCTAAACTTTGCATCATCACACCATATAACTTTTTTTATGAAGTTTTCATCCTCTTGGGTCTTCATTAAAAACCATTCACAGAATTCTACTCTTCGAGGAAGATCACCTAATTGTAAGCGTTGCACCAAATTATATGAAAATGGTTTCCATTTGTGTTTTCTTTTAAATGTGATGAATTGTTCTTGTCGACGAAGTAAAATCTCCCTCACAATCTCTAATGGAGGCACTTGGAGAGGCCGTAAAATAACCCAAAACATTAATTTCGTTTATGTCACTGTCCACTAGTGGTTTATTTTTATTAATTTTTGCCTTAAATTGACCAAACTGACGGCAGTTTTTAAGCAATCTTCTTGCAATATCACCACTTGCATTTGGTCTATTTGGATATCTTTCTGCAAAAACACGTCAAGTCCGTTCAACAATTCTATCACACTCGCCGTAAATAATAATAAGATTTAAAAAATCATCATTTCTAAATCCTACATTTGCCATTATTTACTATGAAATACAAACTGGCATGTTTTAATAATTAAGTGTTGTTATGTTTTAACTAAGATAATGAAATATCTCAAAAGTGGTTAGATTTACGTATAGGGAATACCGATACCAAACGAATTGGCTTAAAAAAATACTGCGGAAAAGGTTACGGCAAAGGAAGATATGATGCAGAGAGCCTTACTTGCTTTTAATTCTCTAACACCCGACCATATTTCCAGAATTACATGACATAACTTAATGAAAAGGATTCATAAACGTTTAGAAGTAGATGGTGCTAATTTTGAACACTTATTATAAAACGTTATTTGTTTAATATTACATTTAGTTATTTTTGTTTGTAAGTTACCTAATTATATTAATACAAAATACCTAGTCAACGTTTTTAATGATATCCACAATTAATAATCCTTTCAGGCTATTGGTTATTTTTCAAAATTAGTAACTTATGAAAAAATAATGGAAATCATGGCCTACCCTTTACTAATGTTGAAATAATTAAGTGTTGTTATGTTTTAACTAAGATAATGAAATACCTCCAAAGTGGTTGGATTTAGGTATAGGGAATACTGATACCAAACGTATTGGCTTAAAAAAACACAGCGGAAAATGTAATAAAATACAGGGTGTTCTATTTAAAGCAAGCAACTTATAAATGATTCAAGTTGTGCATGTTGGCGGCTAAGTTTAAAACACCCAGTATAAAATATCAATGAGATGGATATATGGAGTTAACGGGCAAGCGCTTGTTGTTTATTGGTTACAATTGCTCCTCACTAGCTTCGTTATTAATGGAGATATCGTAATTCAATGTGAACTAGGATTTTTTCAAAATTTTAAAGAAATCGAAATATCTCGAAAATACTTCATTTTTAGTATAGGACATTGTGCACAAATTTTATCTAGAATTTCATGTAGAACTCGAAAATAAAATAAAAAATATTAGGTTCCATTTAAAATAACAAAGTTGACGTCTACTTCCGGTATAACCGGAAGTGCCACATTCAGAACAATATTATATTTGAACTCAGCGTCATCCAAAACCTACAGCTTCGTAATTTCAGATTTTTAACATAACTGTATCCGCCATTACTTTTAATCAAAACGCTTCGCGCCAGGAGAGCCTTTTTTGTAAAAAATTACCATGTAATATATTTTTATGGTTATAAATTAATTAAATATAAATATACATATTCAATAAAATAGATATTAGAAAGATTAAAATTTCTCATTACCATTAGTGTATTTAGAGCAGTAACTAAAGAGTCCTTAAACAGTTTTATTACACTGTGGTATTTAAACATTCACCTGAGAAGTTGCTATTGATAAATACTTTGAATTTATTTTCTTGCAAATAACGTTAGTGATTGCACAAGGAGTAATCTTAAAGACTTATCAGACATTTGAATAGCATTCTTAAGTACTTCCTCTTATTGTTATAAACTTGAACCAGATAATCCGCCTATAACTAATGCTACCTACACATTTTTTTTTAACCTTATTGGTCTCTCACAAGCACATGAATCAGAAACAATTGAATTATTTTATTCTTTTTATTACCACACATTATTCCTAAACGATCTATAATCTTAAAGTAACTGCTATGATAGAACCTGTAATAATTATATGCAAAACCATTTATTCAAATCTCCGTACATAATTGCTATGCAATCATGCGTTAAATGTAAATTTCAGCAAGTAGAGTAATTATTTCTATATTTTTTATGCATACCTAATGCCGTTATAAGAGAATTTATTAAATACCCTTTTGTCCTTTTAACCTTTTAACCTAATTTTTACATTTTAGATACTACATAGAAGAAAAAAACTCCAGTCAAAATGTGGAGTATGTTGTTGATGATTGGGGTTACCATCCGTACGTGGAATATAAGAGTAAAGGTCCTTACAGTTACTCAACCACTCACATCGCATTCGATCAGGACGCAATCAAAACTTTAAATAATAAGGTAAGTTTCTGTAATGCCAACATTTAGATAACCCTTTTAATTTTAGCATGTACGAGTACAGAATCCAAATCACTTATTAAAAACCGAAGCTAAAGATTTTAAAGCAAATGACAAGAGTACTTTGGTTGATAATGAACCAGAAGAATTAGAGGCTAACGCAAATCCGGTGATAGTAAAGCCAAATCAAGAAAATAAAAGCACTAAACTGAAAGTGCAAAAAGAAGGCCAAAGAAATGAGGAGAGTGAAATTAAGCCGGAAAATATTGAACAGTATCCTTCTGAAGCACCTCAAAATCAAAATATAAAAGATACATATGTTCATCCCACCCCATACGCATACCTGACATACCAAACCCAACCAGCTGATCCACTAACTCAACATCCCCAAACTGTAGTAAACCAAAATCAAAATTTACAAGCCTATCCACAATATCCCGAATACGTATATCTTGATGAATCGCAAGTAGATATTTCTAACGCCAACGGAATACTCCAACCATTTGTTTACGATTCAATTTTACCAGAAGCCTATCCGTTGCAATATCCGCAACAATACTTACAAAATTACGTAGCAACTCCGTTATACGAAACGGCCAAAGATCAAAAAGCTCAAACTGTATCTTACGACGGATCCGTTATACACTATGACCAATCTGGTGGGTATGATCCAGAACTATCTTATAATCATCAAAATAAGTTACCGACGTCATACCGTTTTTTAAACCAGATTAAGAACATGATAAGTGGACAAGATGTTCTTGACATCAATAAGGCAATAAACACTAATTTAGATACAACAACCACATCTCCTATTGAATCAAATGAATTAAACTCAACACAAGTGCCAGCAACACAGAAATCTATGAGCGAAAATATTCAAAAAGATTTTACGCTATCGGAACAACCAATAATTGTAATTGAGATGGAAAATGCAGTTTCTAAAAATGCATTACCGCTAACTAGCCCTTCTAGTGTTGAAGATCATTCAACAGTTTTAGTAACACCGCGCCCAATAAACAGAGCATTATTAGTTCCACTGACATCAGACGCTGAATTATCTAAATCTTCTCAAGAAAAAAGGAAATCAGTGCAACAAAATTACGTGGTTGATATTCAAAAAAGCATTCCTTATTATCTAGGCAAAGTTGAATACTATGATGGAGAGACGCAAAGTAAAGACAAAAATGTTACGGCTACAGCAACTCAACATCTTAAACTTGGAAATTTTCTTCAACAACCTATTATTGAAAAACCAAAATCAGAAGCATTAACAGCTGAAAACGAAAAATTTTCTCAAAAATTTAATAAAATCGAGAATAGTAAGGATAATTTAAATGAGAATAATCAACAAGAAGAAACTAAACAAGTTGTAAGTGTGCAACAGTATCGTGAAGTGGAAACACCTCAATTAGTTTCAGTACCAGTACCTGTTAAAGTAGAACTTTTAAAGGAAGTGCAACCTTCCGCAAAACCGGTTGAAGTTTTACCTCCTCAATTAATAGGAAGACCATATCCAACACCAGTTGTTGTGAACAAACCAGCCATTGAAAAAATGAATCTCCCATATCCAATTGGAACATCTGCGCACACACCGCTATCGCAACTAACGGTAGAAAAGAAAGTGCCAATACCTCAATATATTGATACTCCAGTGCCCGTTGAGAAAATTGTTGAAAAGCAGATTCCAAATTACGTAGCAAAACCATATCCAGTTCAGGCACCAGTTACTGTTGCACAAGCTTTTTACTTACCTATTGATATACCTAAACCATACCCACTTGAATATACTAGGTATACAGTTCCGACTCAGTTTCCTGTACAATTCGTACAATCACCAGTTGCACCAATATTTAACAGACCTCATGGAGGTTTAAAACCAAATTTGAAGAAACCAAAATCGTATGCACAAAATGTACTTGCCGCTGCTAGCTTTCAATCATTAAATCAGGTACCTTGCGTTGATCTACGATTATTCGGCGTTCATAAACCATATTGTGCCAAAATACAAAATAACAACTACATCGGTTTAGTACCTCCTAGGGTTCGTACCCCATTTCATTTTTTTAATGCTACCAAAAACAATGTACGTAAGCAGCGTACTGCAAAAGAAGCCTTTGAAAGTAGTATACGATGGGAGTATGGATTTAGGCCACCTTTAATACCTTCTCTAGCAATTGATGAAGAGGGCAATCCAATCGAGAAACATACTAAATAGGTTTAAGTCAAAGTACAAACAAACGTTTACTTTAGTTTTTAAACATTTTATTATTTATTTTTTATTATAGTTTTAATTTTAAGTAATTATTGTTAGGTAATTAACTTTTACATTTTGTTAGTTAACAAAGGGACACTATTAAATCATATTAAAAATACAATAAGTTTCTTGTGAACTAAATTGAAACATATAACTAATTGTTTTGTATACGAAATCTTTCAGCAAAGTCAATAACCACCATTCATGTTTTCAAAAACTGGCAAAAACATGTTTTAGTTTTGTGCTTTGTATGTGACAACTAATGTTTAACACCAAGCTATTAAGATGAAGAAAAGTAGGATGGTACCCCCCGAATTTTAATCTACTGAATCCATTATGGAATACCAAACTTTCAGGATTATCACTCATAATTGAACATTTTGGATATATAATTGTGAACTTTTAATAATTTCTTTTTATGGAAATTTAATCGTTTCTATAATTACAGATATGTATCTCAGTAAATGATACTACACTTAGTTCCAAAAAAGTGGCCAATTTGATTTTTTACCTAACTTTGATGTCATATTTTTCAAACCAGTGGGTCAATTTTTAAATTTTTTATTCCTTGATAACAAATTCCTTTGTCTTTCAAAAAAAAATTAAAGTAGTGGAAAAACTCGAACCGCGCTTTTGTTTGAGTCTAATCAAGGAATGGTATACAGAGTGCTGACATTATACGAAGGACGCTTCTTTTATGAGCATTTTTTTAATTCATTGATTTATCTCTAAATTTGTCTGAATTACAGCATTTCTGCTTATTCCACAAACTTATTTCATTGTAAGATCACATTGCCTTTGAAAAACAATTGCCGTTGCCATAGCAAAGAATTTGTTGCATGCCTCCATATTTGACCCTTTGTCGTTGTATCATTAATTAATAAAAAACAGTTTTAGTGACTAAAAGTACACAAAATGCCTCCAATCAACCCTGAAGAAGTAGCAAGATTAGTTGCTTTGGTAAACGACGGACGTAGTAAACGTTACATCGCTCGTGTAGTGGGAGTCCATGAAGCAACTGATCGTATAACGATCCTCAAATAGTAACAAACAGGAAGCACTGCTCGAAAGACAAGTTCTGCTCGTCCTCGAAAAACTTCTAGAGAGATTATTGAGAGATTGCGGATTTTACTGAATCGATCAAATACTGCGGTAAATCTTCAGCAAGATCTTTACCAAATTCATAGCGTTGGAGTAAGCAGACGGTATGTAGACATCTAAAAGAAGTTAATTTAAAAGCTCGCAGACCTACAAAAGGTCCCGAATTATTGTCCGAACTTCGCGAAAATAAATTTCGTTGAATGGAATATTCCTTAACGGTCGAATGTCCGATTTACGGATGAGTCAAGGTTTTACCCTAACATGGTGCATGAAAGAAAAAGAATGTGGAGAAGTAGTGGGGAAAGGCCTAATCAGAATTTAATAACAGAATGCGAAAGTTTTAATGGTAGGTCGGTTAGGGCGTGACACCCCTTCACGTTTTTCCGATGGGGCGGTCGATATACGTTGACATTCTGCAACTGTATGCCTTACCTCATGCTGAATTAGTGAGCAATAAGTTTATACTTATGCAGTATCACGCCCAATCACAGACCGTAGCAATGGCGTGAATCGATTTAGGAGCTACAGTGACCTGCGAGAAGCCCCGACATGAATCCTATAGAATATTTGAGGGATGAATTAAGAAGAAGGGTACATTCTCGCGAAAGACTTGTAGAAAGTCTCACAGAAATGGCAGATGCATTAGTGGAAGAATGTGATGCCAAAGGAAACCATAAGAAACCTAATTGTAGAAGGCAGCGTCATCAACAAAGGTAAATAATTCATTAAAAATTGTAGTAATCTTAATAATGTAAACGCATTTTCTATCTCGTAGTTGTTGATCACTCAAAGGTAAACTTTATTAATACATGCGAAAATGGAAAGCTCTAACCTGGTGCTGACGAGTAGTTATACTTTACACCCTGGTTAGTGCAAAGGCGAAGGTTTAAAGTTGTCAGTAGCAAACCTGCAGCCAGATCCCATTCTCGGAAATTTCAGTAACCAAGTGGGGAGAGTAAACCGTTAACGTAGGCACAGCATACACTTACTTCCACATAAACAAACCATCAACAGCACAAAAGTAGTTGAAGTAAAGCTACAAGCTATATACAAGCAGTCCACTCGAAAAGAAAATTGTAAGAGAAATCGTAGTAAAAAATGTAAAGCGAATCGGAGGATACTCGAAGGAACCACAAATAAGATTAGGTAAGTGATCGTAGTTTTAATCATATAATCTTGCGTTACCTCTTTAGATTGAGGGCGAGCTCTAAGTGATGGATTAACACAATTTGGTTAAATTTTTATTCTTGCGAAGAGCGGTTTAGTGGCTTATCGTATCTTAACACCGAAGGAAATGCAATAGTTACAAAGCAAGCGAAGAAATCAAGATAGCTTACCCCTTTTTGTGACAGTAACATTTTTATATATCCCTCATAGCGATTAGCACATCTGCACCAAATAATTTCCAGATTAGGTATATATTGTATTCGAAACTTCTCTTATAGAAAGAACCAGAAAAAAAGAGAATTTTCTAAAAACGCTCGAAAAAGAAAGCACACATCAGGAAGAATCTTTCCAACAAATTTTCTTATCAAAACATTGTTACCAAATCCAATTTTTATATATATTGTATATTGTAAAATAAAATTTCAGTTAATAAGATGTATTTGTTTAACGGTACAACCCCCCAGCGGTAACTCAGCGAAAGTAACAGATACCTTTTATGTAACCGATTTTTAACTAGCAATAAATCCGTAGAAATCACATAGATGGCGCTTGTATGCTTGTTGGAGTTTTTGTAAAGTAGGTGGTATATACAGTAGATATAGAAAAATTAAGACAATTATGGTAGTGAAATAAATAACGAGTAAAACATTAAATAACAATCCTAAATTTTCAATCCAATCAAACAAAATGATCAGATATCGATCTCTGCATGTTACAAGTTAACTTTGCCAATGAATTTTTTGCAATAACTTATTTCCTTTGGAGTAGCAAAACTTTATGTTAGCTGCGCATAATTCGAGCCTAATTACTGCTTAACAAACAAATTATTTATGCGTAAATTCACGACTGTGAAGTTAGTCATCTCAGAGTGATTTTACAATAACTTCTTTCCTACAAGGCGGAAAATTTTAATTTGACGGAGCACAATGGCGCCTTATTTCTGATTAGAAAAATAATGACGTATCCAAAATGGCACATAATTAGCGCCTAACTATATACAAGATCATAAAGTGGAAATACAGATACCGTGTAATTTGGATTATTCAATTTATCATATTTATACTCAATATTGTAATTTTGAGGTAATATGGGTAGGTTATTTATTAGATAAATATTTGCAAATGTCTTTTCGTTTTTGTATCGTTCAATTTAATAAACATTAGGACCGAAACATGCCGAATGGACAGTCTTGTTCTTGTCTGTGGTATTATTATGTACGACGATTTGTAGAAAAGTCTTTATTCTTAAAGAAGTGAGTTGGGCAGACCTGTTAGTTCTGTTAAAGGAAATTGTGGATGAACACCACCAAGATCGAAAATTTGACTGCATAATGTACAGCCTAATTTAGCATTTTGGCAATCTAGGAGGCCATTTTAACACATTCTCACCGACAAGTGGTTCAGATAGACTTACAGTTTACTGGTACATTTTTTCATATGAAAACACAGACAGAGGAGTAGAATCCGTTCCCGGGGAAAATGGTTCTGGGTCTACGGTTAAGTGTTCACTTGTGTATTTAGTTTTTTGGTTGACTTAAGAACGAGTATGGAGAGCTTATAGGGTAAGGGGATAGGGGTAGAGTTTACGGGCGGGCTGGCCGGTTCGCTATGTCGAGTGCCGATGCGCCGTCTTACCCGTGTTGGTGTGAGTTGTTTGGTGTCCCCGGGGGACTTGTGTCTCAGTCTATAATATCATAAAATACTAACAATTCGCTTTTGAAGCGGATTGATTATTATCTAAGGACCATATCACTCAAACCTACAACTGTATTTAAAATACTTTTCTATTATTGTACATTATGTTAGACGACAATCAATACTCAACAATACCTTGGCTTGAAAATATCCATTTTTTATTAAACTGCAAAGAAATCCGTGGGGGAACGCCGTTCCGACTCGGTTCCTTTCCACGACAACTCTGTTACTAAAGTGATGTCTATATTGATTTGAAACAAAAACTTGAACAATTTAGTAAATGAACCAACGTAATAGTAATGTCAGAATCACTTGATCCAAAGTTTATGATTTCATTAGATACTAGCCGAACCGCAGACCTTGTCCTGCAATTGAGATCTCTAATAGGTTTTGTGCAACTATTGATGTCGCCTAATGCGTCTGCGTGTGTGTGCGCGTACGTGCGTGCGTGTGTGTGAGCCTGTATCTGTCTGTTTATGTATCTATTCGTCTGCTTATCTTTGTGCCTGCCTCCGTATAATTGATATTAACAGATCGTGGACGGTAACCGTGTATATCCTAGAGACTTGCTTACCGAGAATTTCGGAAACCTATTGCGCTGACCAATCGTACCGAACTTTCCTTTGTATTGTGTTAAATTGTGCCAAAAGGCCTGAACGCGTGTTCTACTGGAAAGTAACCGAAATGCTTTATTTAATAGTCGAATCTTGAAAGATTGATAAGAATTGGTTCTGAATTTTTTTTTACATTGTACGTTTAATTCCAATAACATAAGTGCTAGATCACTTAGATTCAGAGAGAAAAGAGTTGTAGACACTAGGTGGTATCAAAAACTTTCCGATCTGCTCCTGTATAACGATAATCTAAAATGGTACAAATATTTTGAGGAGCTAAATATAATCATTAAGTATATACAGGGTGTTTACATAAATATTTAGCAGCCTGATCTGCCTTTGGAAAATATTTTCAATTTTCGGTTCTACCTGAAGTAGCTACCAACTTCGTTATTTTAAACGGAATGTCCCATTTTTTTCATATTTTCGGATTCCTCGATTAATTAGGTCAAGTGCCTTATGTCTGAAATTTACCTTTTCCGACTTACTTCGAAAAATGTAAAATTTTGACACCCACGGACACCGGCAGAAATCGTTACTGGCCCCTCACCACTACGCGTTTCGAAATCGAGCTTTTAAGGTTCTAAGAGGCCTTAATAAGCTACGTTCTATTTATCTGAATTCTAATAAGGCCCTTCACAGCTCCCAAAATAAGCCTCTGAAGTTTCATGGCTTCAAACTTCATACTTGATTAATTCAAATGGAATGCATCGTGTTCAGAATTCAAAAATCTACAACTGCTCTTAGTATGATCCTTCCATACGATGGGCAGTTGCAGAATTAGGCATTTCTTCTCAAACATCCGTGCAAAGAGTTTTAGTTAAAGATAATATGAATCCCTACAAGTTTACGCCAGTGCAGCATCTATTTCCAACGGATTTTGTGAATGCTTAATAGTGAAAATTCCGAAAATCGTAACTTTCTAAAAAATATTATCTGGGTATATGAAGCTAAACTTAATTTGAAGGGTCTATTTAATACCCAGAACTGACATTTTTGGACAAATAGAAACCATATTATGTTTCTTGAACGTGGATTTCAAATAATTTAGTTTACATTCTTGTTTCCTCAAAAACAATGAATTGAGATTTAGTAAGTAGGTAGAGTTGGAGACTTCTAGAACACCGCCACATTTCCAAGGCCCCACATTTCCAAGGTTGCCACAAAAACCGGTTTCCCACCGTACCAAGGTCAAAAAAGCGCAATGTGTGACCTACTTACATATCATTACCACAAACCCACGGTCACAAACCCCGATTTCCTGTTCCACAACTACAAGGCTATCTGTGCGACATATCATTACCACAAAACCAGGGTCACAAGCTCCGCTTTTCTGTTCCAGTACTACAAGGCTATCCGACCACGCTTTCCTGTTTCACAATTACAAGGCCATCCGTGTGACCTACTTGTATGGTTTTTGTCCACTTGTATGTTTATCGTCCACTTGTATGTTTTCGTCCACTTGTATGGTTATTGCCCACTTGTATATTTTTGTCCACTTGTATGTTTTTGTCCACTTGTATGCTTTTACCCACTTGTATGGTTTTGTCCACTTGTATGTTTATTGCCCACTTGTATGTTTTTTGTCCACTTGTATGTTTTTGTCCACTTGTATGCTTTTTACCCACTTGTATGGTATTTGTACACTTGTATGTTTATTGTCCACTTGTATGTTTTTGTCCACTTGTATGCTTTTGCTCACCCTCACGTTATTTACCAAAATAAAGACAACGATATGTATATATTTAATTCCTATAGAAAGACAGACATGTACAAATTGTTCATAGAAATAAAGACATGTACAAAATATATGTGTAATGCATGTAGAAAACAAGACATAAATTATATTATAAATGCTTTTTGCTCACCTTCACGTCATTTACCAAAAATAAAAGAAAACGATATGGATATATTTCATTCACGTAGACAGACATGTACAAATTGTTCATATAAATAAAGACATGGTTAAAATATATGTGTAATGCATGTAGAAAGCATGACAAATTATATTATAAATATGTATTACTCAGATATATGATCATATGCCTCATATACATGAGGCAGTATTCACAGTGTGACATGTGGTACCAAGCCGTTCATCGCTCTCACAAACGAAAACACACACTATAACAACCAACCCTAAAACACACATACTGCAATACATACCCACACACTCAAGCACACACTTACACTAACACTCACACATTCACCATTATGCTTACCGACGACGGAGAAGTTCCCGGTCCTCGAAATGGATGCTACTGAGAAGGCCTGGTGCAAAGGACTTGCAAACCCAAAGGAACTGTTGGATCTCGAGCCAACTCCCCAGTCTCTGGGAGCTGTACTAAACGACGATTAATACTTGGAACACTCGAGATCATAATGTAAATGGGGCTGCTCAGAAGGCCTTAGGGTTGCAAAGTTAGATTTGCAAACTCAAAGGAACTGTTGGATCTCGAGCCAACTCCCCAGTCTCTGGGAGCTGTACTAAACGACGATTAATACTTGGAACACTCGAGATCATAATGAAAAATGCGGTTTAAGCAACGCTTATATATCCTGAAGATACCTTGAAAGCGCTAATCTGTGCTCCTATTGGTTATGAAGTGACCTAAATTCAATGCATGTATAATTATGCATGATACAAAGTAACATACAACTTTTTTTTAGCGAATATGAGCCGTATTGCGGGAAAAGTTGACCTTTAGATACATTGTAGTATGCAAATATTGCAGTAGAATTGGGAAACAATACTTATTAGTTGATTTATTAGGAATTGCAAAACAATACCATTTTATTTAGGTAATTATATTGCAAGTATAATTACTAAATAGTAAATTATACATATTAAACAAGAGCGTATGTAAATTACTAGTAACATCATTTCGTTTATAAATCTATAAATACATACTTATTTATATGTAAAATGCAAATAATGTTTTTTTTTAAATTGCAGTTTAATTCTTACAGAAAGAATGTAGCACGATGCGAGTTCTAAAACCTGTACTTTTATTGTTTTTATGTTTGTATAAATTTAACGTGCAAAGGTCAACCCAGTATTTTTTTATGAATGAATAAATCAGGTTATATATTATTTGTTTGAAAAGTAGATGTTGTCCTCTTATAAAATTGGACTGTGTATTATATACTAGTTAGATATTGTACAAAACGCAGAAAGAAGTGTGTAATAAGGTATTAAAATTATTTATATACATCTAAGGTGTTTAAAAAAAGTAAAGTAGTAAAAAAAAAATGAACTGCAAATGAATTACAAGATATATCAATTACTACATAAGTTCATAATCCGCTATATCCGGTTTTGCTATATTTGAAATCAGAGGTACAAATACATATCTTATGGAACGAGTATAATTAATGGTAATTAATGAAGAAGCACTAAAGAGGGACATCATGTTTTTATTTTCGTAATGTTTAAAATGCTGAAAAAAAAAAGTTAATTTGAGTCCTATATAAATAAACTTTTAATTTTTATATGTAGTTGTTGTAATTATAACTTTCACATTATAAGACGAGTCGTAAAGCAGCTATAAAGATTTCTTTCTACGTTCTCTCATTATTTACTTATTTTTTCAGTAAAGAATTTTTTTTTGATGCAAATCCAACATGCGATCGTTTTTCCTTAAAAGCGTCGTATCTCGGGAGCCGTTTGACCGATTCGGACGGGGGTGGGTGCGTCGGAGACGTCTCGGAAATACGAATTTTTCGAAACCACCCTCATCGTAGCTCAAAAACGACCGGAGCGAAGTATGGCATGTCGGTACTCAAACATCGTCCCCCGACGGCGCGCATCTTTTAACCCGGTTCCCCCCGTCTAGGACCCTCCCCTAACGGAGATAGCTCGTAGCTCGAAAATGGCCTTGTATGCCTTGGCGGTACTCAAACATCGTCCCCCGACTGCGTGCGTCGTTTGCACCTGGTCCCCCTCTTCTAGGACCCCCCCTAACGGAGATAGCTTATAGATCGGAAACAGTAGGAGCAAAGTGTACCTTGTCGGTACTCAAACATCGTCCCTCGACGGCGTGCGTCGTTTGCACCTGGTCCCCCCCTTCTAGGACCCTCACTAACGGAGATAGCTCGTAGCTCGAAAATGGTCGGAGCGAAGTATGGCATGTCGGTACTCAAACATCGTCCCCCGACTGCGTGCGTCGTTTGCACCTGGTCCCCCTCTTCTAGGACCCCCCCTAACGGAGATAGCTTATAGATCGGAAACAGTAGGAGCAAAGTGTACCTTGTCGGTACTCAAACATCGTCCCTCGACGGCGTGCGTCGTTTGCACCTGGTCCCCCCCTTCTAGGACGCTCCCTAACGGAGATAGCTCGTAGCTCGAAAATGGTCGGAGCGAAGTATGGCATGTCGGTACTCAAACATCGTCCCCCGACGGCGCGCATCTTTTAACCCGGTTCCCCCCTTCTAGGACCCTCCCCTAACGGAGATAGCTCGTAGCTCGAAAATGGCCAGAGCGAAGTATGCCTTGGTGGTACTCAAACATCGTCCCCCGACTGCGTGCGTCGTTTGCACCTGGTCCCCCTCTTCTAGGACCCCCCCTAACGGAGATAGCTTATAGATCGGAAACAGTAGGAGCAAAGTGTACCTTGTCGGTACTCAAACATCGTCCCCCGACTGCGTGCGTCGTTTGCACCTGGTCCCCCTCTTCTAGGACCCCCCCTAACGGAGATAGCTCGTAGCTCGAAAATGGTCGGAGCGAAGTATGGCATGTCGGTACTCAAACATCGTCCCTCGACTGCGTGCGTCGTTTGCACCTGGTCCCCCCCTTCTAGGACCCTCCCTAACGGAGATAGCTCGTAGCTCGAAAATGGTCGGAGCGAAGTATGGCATGTCGGTACTCAAACATCGTCCCCCGACGGCACACATCTTTTAACCCGGTTCCCCCCCTTATAGGACCTCCCCTAACGAGATAGCTCGTAGCTCGAAAATGGCCAGAGCGAAGTTTCTGGAAAAAACAGGGTTGAACTGTAGTTGAGCTGTATTTAAGCTGGTTTTGAGCTGGTTTGAGCTGGTTTGAGCTGTATTTGAGCTAGTTTTGAGCTGGTTTGAGCTGGTTTTAGCTGGTTTTAGCTGTTTTTTTATCTGTACAGATTCCTGTTTAACCCCCCTTGCTAATATGTAACTCCCACATGGTAGGATTTGGGTTCAGGCAGTTGCGCACGCAACTGTCCGGTTTCACCACTTCTGTCCCTCATTCCACTTTCCCCCACCCTACCCGAACACTTCAAATTTTGTATATAAGACGGAGCGGTTCCACTACAGTGTTAGTCCGTCTTTATGAACCACCAAGTAAAGTTTTCAAGCGGTGTTACATCATGTCTTCAAAGAATAGTAAGTGTTAGTTTCGTATTACTTCTCTCCCGGCTACCCGTCATATCAAACACTCTTATTCACATCAACCTACACTTCAGCATGCAGTTATTATTCATTCTTTGTTGCAGCAAAAATGTTTCAATGTGAATGCCTCAAGAAATTTTGTCGAAAGGATTCTTTACTGAGACATCAAAAACAGCGTGCTGGATGTCAGTATCTACTCCACCATCTGGCATGCAGGAGGGTTCGTTGCAAACCAAACCACAGGGAGCAATGTGGTGCAAGGAAGCACTTCCGACGATAACAAAGCAGTACATAGACATGTTACTGATTCCTTTGCGCAAGCAGGACCATCTGGGGTAAACTCTGTGAAGGATAATGCAAAACCCGGACCATCAGGGTTTAGCAACTCAAGGAAGCGGAAGGCTGACCAACACGATTAACCGGTAGAACCAAAAACAATGGTGAGAGTGTGCACTGCACAGATTGTTCAATGGATGTACCTAGGTATGCATTCAAGGACACCTCAGAAGCAATAGGCATAAAGCAAATGTATGTTTCCTTGTCGATACTGGGGTCGAAGTGATCCGAAATGCGTTTAAACAATGCATTGTGTCGTACCGATTGTCTCCATGCAATATGCATACTGATGTGTTCACCTTTATGGCAGGCGTGAAAGGGAATGTATTGAAGGTAGTACAAAATCAGTTGCAGAAACACTATTCATTAAAATGTAATGTTGAGCTGTTTGGTTTATACTTTTGAACAGTAGGGAAAGCACAGAACTGAAATCGTTTCAGACTAAGTATGATATTCTCAGTGTAGGGACGGTGTTAGAAGAGTATTTCCAAAAAATAAGTGAAATATTGGATGCAAAACAATCGGAATTTCAACATAAAGATTCTGGTAAGTGTGAGTCGTGGTGTACTCGAGTATTAAAAACTGTTTTAGGGTGGTCCCTGGTGCAATTCGTGTATATAGAGGTAAACCTGCTTAAATTTGCTCCCACCACGGGTTCTTCCTATATGGCTGTCCCCGCCGACTTCGCACATAAACACGCCATAGTCAATGTAAAAAATAATGATAATTGCTGCTTTGCATGGGCTGTTGTATCGGCACTAGTAACACCAACGGGAGTACCACAACGCACATCTTCTTACCCTGATTTCCAGACGTTATTCAACTGGACTGGTGTACAGTTCCCTGTTAAGCTGACGAATATTTCAACGTTTGAGAGCAATAACAACATTTCCATTAATGTTTATGGGTTAGACGATACCTATCGTGATGGTCAACGTGTCACGGAGGTAGTGGGGCCTCTATACTACACCAAAGCCAAACAGGCAGTCCATGTTAATTTATTATTATTAGTCAGTAACCAAACAGATAATCAGCATTATGTATGGATAAAAAATTTTTCTCGTTTACCTAGCAACCAAATAACTCGGCGGAACGGAGCAATGTATTTTTGTGATGCATGCTTGTATTACTTTAGATCCGAGGAGCAATTAACCCGACACGTGTCACACGACTGTAACTTCGTATATACAAAATTACCGGGCGTGAAACAAAAAAAAGACATAACCGGGGAATTCTACGCGGAAAATATACTCGCTTTTCGGAACTATCAGAAACAAATGGTTCTACCATTCGTAATATCTGCAGATTTTGAAGCGCTCTTAGTACCGGTAGATACAGCTGAACCAGATCCCGAAAAACCGTTCACGATAAAAACGTGTAAACACGAACCATACTCGTTTAGTTATTACATTAAGTGTAGTGTAAACGATGCGTGGTCTAAGTTAGAGCTGTATAGAGGAGCAATGCAATTTATACGGCTGGAGTATGAAGCAATACCTGCCTCACGATGGGTTTATGTGGTTACCTCAAGAGGAAATAGAACACTTTGACGTAGTAAAGATTGATGATGACGCCGATGTTGGATTTGTACTGGAAGTTGATATACATTATCCCCACCATCTGCATGACGAACACAACGATTATCCGTTTTGTCCTGAAATGATCTGCGCACCACATTCTCAGGAGGAGAAGTTAATCCCGAACCTGTGTGATAAGACCAACTATGTTATACATTACCGCTATTTAAAACAATGTATAGAGCATGGCTTAATTGTTACTCGTATTCATAGGGTTTTACGATTTCGTCAGAGTCCGTGGCTAATACCATACGTAGACCTTAATACAGCTCTCCGCAACACAGCACAAAACAAGTTTGAAAAGGATTTCTATAAAATCATGAATAATGGCGTGTTTGGTAAAACAATGGAAAATGTCGATAAACGAAGAGTTATTAAACTGTTAACACATTGGGAAAATAACGGTCGTCGGGTAGGTCTAGCGCGGTACGTTGCAAAACCGCAATTTAAAAATTTTATTCAATTCACTGATAAATTGTTTGCGGCGGAATTGTCGAAACAGGTAGTTACGTACGACAAACCCGTCTATGTCGGATTCAGTATTTTAGATCTTTCCAAAATTATAATGTATCGGTTTTTATGATATCTTACGAGCTCATTATGGCAAGAATGTCACGTTGCTCTATACTGACACGGATTCTTTGATTGTTGAGATAGTAACTGATGATATGTATGCACACATGCGAAATAATTTAGACGAATATGATACTTCCAACTATCATAATGAGTTGCATGGTATTCCTACGACTGCTTCCGTCGTTGGACGAATGAAAGATGAGTATGCAGGAAAGCGATTCATTATTTTTATGGTGCTGGATCGAAGTCATACTGTCTGAAGCTTGCTGATAAGGAAGTTGTTAAGAAAGCGAAAGGTGTTAAGAAAGTTATTATTCAGAAAGTGTTGACGGAAGTAGACTACAAAGCGGTCGCGGAGGGGTCTGATAAAACAGTAATGTGTAAAATGCTTGTGTTTCGATCAACCTTACATGATATATATACCGAAATGTTAAACAAAATTGCCTTTAGGTCCCAGGATGACAAACGATATCGACTACGTGATACGTGTTCCACATTGGCGTGGGGACATTGGCGAATACCGGAATTGGAGAATGCTGATCCGTTGAGCGAACTATTACAGGTTGCTAAGCAAATGAATTTATACTAACCGGAAGAAGAATAGTTTGGGTACTGACGCTAGTTTCTTTCCTCTATATTCTCTCCATACTGAAACTAATATTAATAATAATTTGTATTATTCCTTTAGTTGTTTAACATATATTAATATTATGTACTAATTCGTTATTAAGAGAATATATGCTATACAAATACTACATTCCATAAATAAAAAAAATACGAGAATGATTATTTACTATTTTTTTTATTAAAAAATATGTACAAGACTTATTGCATTGTATATATATATTATATAAATGATATACCCGACTCAAAGCACAGTGGCATAATGATTTACAATGAATGTAACAAACGGGTTGCATAGCAGGAAGAGGTGGACTTTCCTCAAGTTCAATAACAGGCTGGGTCACAAATTTTCTGATGTAATCTGCTTTCTCTCTGCCCTTGACATAGACAGTATCTGTTGGCTGAATCAATCTCTCGAGTATTCTTCGAAAGTGGTGTGGTGGTGTATACCCTTCTTCCCATTTAATACAGTGCTGGTTTTGCATTAACCAAGTAGCTTGACGACGACTCTCTGCATCCAACGTATGCCAGGGATACGGTGATTTAAAAACAAAATGGGCAATTTGTTTCCCATTATAAATGGCGAGTTCTTTTGGTATAAACGCTTTTGATATTTTGAACCCTTGTACATCGATTATGACGGACAGTGTATTACAACTGTCGTACTGCTTTGGTTAACGCGTTGTATGTAACTAAACGATCATGGAGTATAACACAGTATGCTGTCGTATTAGCGGGTATGTTGGCCGATGTTTCAAACTCTACACGAAGAACTACTGCTTTCGAGTGCAATACTTCTTTTTGATTTGAGCAGTCGACCACCATCAGTGGTGCAGCCGTCGTAAATTGAATAGGTGTGAGTAATGGTTGTCCATCTCTTTCATAATATGACATTTGGAATTTAGCAAACATTTCATACAGCGTGGCAAAGCAATTGTTATCATAATTAACATTTAAATTATCATACGGGTAACGGTCGGTGTTGAGGAATACCCGAATATTCTTCAGTGCACATTTATCGAATTTACTCGCATCGTGCATAACATTATTTTCTCGTCCAGTTTGAAACCCTATAATAATGTATCTCGGTGTTTCAATACTAGTCGATGTTTTGATTGCCCATGTATGCTTATCTGTTGTTGGTATAGCGGGATATATGTGGGTTTCCCAACTTCTAAATGCTAGTGGAGTATTCACATTTTTATCAATGTATTTCGTTAACGCTAATTCCTCCGCTAATGCTGGAACAATGTGTGGAACTTTCCAATAAATCTTATCTATGTTAACTTTTAATGCTTCGTCCACAGTTGAAATTACTGCATCGGTATCAATATTACTACGAATTAATACAAGTTCTTGTCTAATGTTCAAAATCACTTTATTATAATCTTCAGCAAACCAAGCAGCATTCGCAAAGGTACACAGACATTAAAATACCCTTGCTCATTTGTTAGTGTGCTGTTTGATGTAGGAAACCAACCGGCATTTTGATGGCGGGCAAGATCATTGGTGTCAATGATACTAATCCTTTCATTGTCGACGTTAACCCCACCTTAGTTACGGAATCTACCACTATTCCATTCATTTCATATCTAATTTCACTGAATAAAATGCGATACCATTATTAACGAACCTTGCGGTATTGGAGACAGTACCATCCTGTCGCAATAATCTTCCCTCTACATAAACATAACTTTCTGATGGTAGAGTGCACATGTCTTCCTGAATGGGTATCCTGATTTCATCATTGTTTCCAAATCTCGTAGTATATGGTTGATGGGTGTGCAGTTCGGAATTGACTATAGCATTATCAACAACAACTTTTTCATTAACGTTTAATACACTCATTGTAGTACTGTAAACCCAAGACTCTCCAAGAATGCTTTGTTCTGCGCTGTCAACGCTTTGGTCGCTGAACGCTTACTGACTGTATCCTTTCCATACTTCACTCTTTTATAGTTTGTTTTGCATTGGTTACATGCACATGTATTATACCGCGTCACCATATTTTCTTTAAATGTAGTCCTATCGTTATGACTTCTCCGTTAAAATTGACGAGATCTCCGTCTTGGTCTACTATTTTAAGTGTTATTGTTGAAATGGTAGATGTATTTATAGGTAAGTAGATAACATGTTGAGGTGATTCGATTATTTTATATCCCGCTGGAACATTGGGAAAGAATTGATGAATTATGTGTGATGACTCACCATTTTTAAAACTACCACTTGTTATATTACACTCGATAATTAATGAGTTAATTTTGATGATGTTAATAGGGTTCTCAGAGGTGTACACTTTTTTAGCTTGGTAAACAGCAGTTTTATTAAAGCCCAGCATAGGCCCTATCGAATGGACTACATTGAAACTAATGTTATGGGTTGCTTTCATGGTTGCTTTCATAGTATTATTATTTGCTCGTAAATCAATATACCCCTTATCGTCTTTCACTGAGTCATTAATATATTTATTCACATCTGCGATTTCGTATGTTCCTGGCGGTATTGTAATTTTATCTCTTCCAAATATGAGGATGTTGTTCTTTGAAGTAACGTTTTGTATAGTATTGAACGATTCAAAACTAGTTAACCCCATTACATATTCCGACTCATTATCAAGAAAAATCGGTGGATTAAATGTGGCTTGCAGGATACTGCTTTTACCGGTGAAGGTAAATGTGTACGACATCACGATCACGTAACAACTACTGACAATCAGAACGAGTAGTCGTATAAAAATCGTAAGACTAGATGACCACAGTTGTATGTGTCAAAATCTTGAACCTTGGTAAAGTTATACTCAATTGTGTTTCTGCTACCGTCACTTTTAAAATAGTGGAGTAATTCAAAGGGTGGTTTAATATGTCCTATGCTATCAAAATATGTAATATGCCTGTTACGCTTAATGTAAGCTGTCCAGTGTGTACCCTTGTTATTTTGATCATCCAGATTCACAATACCACATTCATTCGCATGGATTCGTGTAGGCAAGTTATCTCGCATATATATATATATATATATATATATATATATATATATATATATATATATATATATATATATATCCCTCTAAAATAGGGAATCTGTAATTGCTCCACAAATTTTGATAGTTCAACATTACTTAAGGCGTGACGTGGTAGCTTCAGTGGGAGTTTTTTGAATACGGTTGTAAATATATGCCTAACCCTCGTTTATATGGCTTTATGTATAAACCTTTTCCTAATGCAGCTGCTTCCATTGCTTGGTTGTGTCGTTTGGTTTCGTCTAACGTTTTTGTCGCAGCTTTTGCGTCAGTTACCGCTTTTGCGACTGCCGCAGCACCGCCACCTAGAGACCCTAAAGCTCCTAATGCTGCAAAGGGGGGAATAAGAGGTATGAATCCCCCACGTTTTGGTATTGGCAATATTCTGCTCTTGGGTGACAGAATTTTTTTGTGTTTTAGAGCGCTCAAGGCTTGCTGTATTGTGGATTTTAAAGATGATCGAAGTTTACCACCAACACGACGTCGGGCTAGAAGGACTGCTTTGTTAAACGAAATTGCTCTGCGAGAATGCTTCCTTCGTCGTGATTTGTTTCCCATTCCCAATTTATTTTGTCCTTTCCTTGATTTGCCACCCATTCCCATTGCCCGTTTTCCTTTCATTATACCAGCTATAGTTAATGCAGCTGCCCTTTCTCCAAATGTAGCGTTTGAGGAACGAAATCTATTCCAAGCTTTTTGTTGCAAAGTTTTATCGGCAATGTGTCGTTGACTTAAATCGTTTGACTGGGAGTATGCAATATCGTGCTCTTTACAGGCTTCGTCCAATTCATTTATACCTTTGTCGCCGCGAGCTAGTCGTTTTTGTAAACGGGTACCTGGCCCACAATATCTATACCCAGGTATATGCAACTCCACTGGTAATTTATTTATTAAGGTATTAATTAATCCTGAACCCCTTTTCTTCTTATTACACCGAGAAGTATACTTCATACCACACTGACTGTCACTTCACTACTAAATTACTTTCTGCACGTGGTGTCTATATATATATATATATATATATATATATATATATATATGAAGCGTCATACAAGTCGTGGTTTAGTACCATAATGGGTGACATCCGGTTCACTCCGCAAGATACAGAATTAACTATCAAAAATTACGACATTACTCCTAACAAGGAGCAGTACTCTAAACACCGCGGTTTACTAAAAGGGGGATGTAAACGAGGTATAATCGTCGGACCATCCGGCTGTGGAAAAACCAATGTTATGATTAGCTTATTAGAACATCCAAATGGTTTACGTTTTGAAAATGTCTATATATATTGCAAATCTCTATATCAACCTAAATACCAGTACCCGCGGGAGTTACTGGCACCCATAAAGGAAATTAGGTATTTCGAATACAGTGATAATAGTGATGTTATACCTCCTAGTGAGTCCCGTAACAATTCAATAATGATTTTTGATGATGTAGCATGTCATAAACAAAATGAAATTAGAGATCATTTTTGTTTTGGCAGACATCGAAATAATGATTGTTTCTATCTGTGTCAAACGTATTCTTCAATTCCAAAACAGCTTATACGTGATAATGCGAATTTACTTGTTATTTTTCAACAAGATCACACTAATCTCAAGCATGTGTATGATGATCACGTTAATGTTGATATGTCATTTGATAGATTTAAAGACTTGTGTTGCTGTTGCTGGCGTGATAAATTCGGATTTCTTGTGATTGATAAAGAAAGTGATGTTAATAACGGTCGTTACCGTAAGAGATTTGACTGTTTCATTGCAGTATAAATAATCTACTAGGACTGTCAACGTACAGTCGTAATGGAGGAGCGCTTAGTACAAGACATTTTGCGTGCTCGCAAGAGTGTGCAACAGAAATATGCTAGTTTGAAAGAAGATACTGCACTTACAGAACGTGCAATGGAGGCACACTTTAAACCTATTACACAACCATTAAAACAATTAATCACTAAAATGATGGTTCTCTCATCAAACCTGAACCCCTTACGCCAGAAGTCGGAAAAAGGAGTCCATTGCACATGAAAATGAAGTATTTTACATTATACACCGAAATCCTCTAGAATACGTAAGGAGCCGCGTACTATTGTTCCTGACACCATTCCACACCTGTACAGGAATCTGTAATTGCTGATGACACACATGATGACGAGGTGGAAATTCCTACTTTACAACAATTGAAATCGGAACTACTAGCTGCTGGATCTCAACCTGCCTTTGAAGAGTATCTTAATCAATACCAAGGATTAGCGAAATACTACGTCGAAGGTATCTTTAGAGATACCGAAGATGAATATGACTTAACGTACGGTGTGCATTTTATTCCTGAAGAAGAGAAATTTTTATAGGCGATGCTGAACTAGATTTTGTTGGAGAAAATTTGCGAATCGCTCTTCCCGATGGATCATCCCTAGATTATGAGGAACACCGGGATTATATGAACTACTTTTTAAAAAGTTCCTACGGGATACAAAAGAGGGATCTACAGTACTACAATGACATTTTGCGCGTACGCATGCTGCCCGACGTAATTATAACCCTGATGATCAAATCCGAGGAACTAATAGTAAGAAGTACCTTGAAATCATTAAACCATTACTTCAGCCTAGAAAACGTTCTGCCACATCGTCTATTGCACCTCCAGCCACCAGATCTCGAACTACTTCTATATCCAAAAGAGGTGGTGGACTGCAGCTATTGCGATACAATAATAGACCTATTGAGTTTGTACCGTGGAATAATCCGAATAAGTTAGTCGATTGGTTAAGGGAATTATTAGGATCAATGTCGGCAGGAAATACTAGCAATCATAACGAAATAATATATATAATTGATGAACTACGTAACGCAAAAGTAATAAAGTAACAGAACTTGTTATAAATCTACCACTATAGTCATTTCCTTTCATTGTTACTACGACTATCACTACAGATACTACTATACGTCCACCAGTGATGCCAATAGATAAATTTGGCGGCCATCTTCATCATCAAATGACAGTTGATAAATTTGGAAAACATATTACTGATCATCGCAGTGATGCTACGAAGCAAAGTGATTTATATTACGAAACTTATTTTACCTTGCAAGGTGTCTTGCAACAGACAACAGTAGATATTCCATTGGGTATGAATGGTAGATATTTATTTCCTACAGAGGGAAAAATATTGTACTGTAAGTGGTCACCTCGAGATATTCATCTTCAGTGGATACTGTATATATACGGCACCGCTGTTTCTAAACAATAAAACTATTCGTAAGCAAGGTGTGATTCAACCTATAATTCCAAAAGATATCAATTTCGACAAAGAATAATTATTCATCCTAGAGATTGTACTACAATCCAAAGTAAAAAATGAGTAAAGCCGATGTTGTTGAAGAACTGCACAAACCTGCAAGAAGAAATTTTCCGCGGCGTTGTGTTGTCCTAAAAGGTTTAAATGATCTCTTTCAAGCTGATTTAGTGGAAATGATACCTTATGCTCATGTGAATAAAGGATTTCGATATATTTTAGTAATAATTAATGCCTTCTCTAAATATGTCTGGGCTTTCCCCATCAAACGCAAGAATGGTAAACTAGTTGCGGAGGTAATGGATAAACTGCTCTGGATTGCAAAAGATGCCTACGCATATACAAACTGATATGGGAACGGAGTTTTATAATGCAGAATTTAAAAAGTAATGAAAAATTCAATATCAATCATTACAGTAGTTATTCCACCTTGAAAAGTAGCATAGTCGAACGTGTCAATCGTACCCTTAAAGCAATAATGTGGAAAACATTCAGCATGCAAGGATCATATAAGTGGCTATCAATCTTGCCTCAAATTGTTACCGATTATAATTCAAGAAAGCATAGAACAACTGGATACAAACCGGTAGATGTAACGGAAAAGAATGCTGCAGATATTTTGCAACATTTAAAATGTCAGAAAGTTCTTGGCCGTAAAACACCTAAATTTAAAGTGGGGGAACACGTACGCATTAGCAAACATAGGAGTATATTCTCTAAGGGGTACACACCTAATTGGAGTTACGAAGTCTTTCGAATATCAACAGTTAAACGTTCAAGCCCACTCACCTACACATTACGTGATAGTCGAGATGAAGAGATTCAAGGTCGGTTCTATGAGCCCGAACTACAAAGTGTTAAACATCCAGACATTCATCTAGTTGAACGTGTCATCCGACGTCAAGGGAATAAAGCTCTCGTTAAGTGGTTGGGTTTTGATACTTCTCACAACTCATGGATTTCTACCAAAGACATTGTGTAATACGCTAATTAACCTTAATTATATATACTGTAATATTAATATGCAATAAACAGATCTTTTTTACTTTTTTATTACTACTATCCTATACATATACATCACTACATACTACTAAAGCGTCTGACAAACGCACACTCACGATGCTGTTTTCGAGAATTGGTGAAATTATATTATCACAGTCGCCTATTCTTTTTTAAATCGTGTAGAATCTCTAGCTAATTGTTCCCATTCTCCTTTTCGCGCATGCCTGTAAGCCAACTCCCATACTACTATGTAGTGAACTACGTTTTGGACTCATTAATGCGCACCTTCTTCACTGGGTGAGTCGTCATCTGATGACTCAAAATTCGGTAAATATCTTTCTATTTGGTGTATAAATTGCTCCAATGATATTTCTTTAAGGTCTTCTATTAATCGCTTTATACAACAAATACACTCCATATCACCTACATGCGATGTTAAGTATTTTTCACAAAGGCGTATTCCTCCCCCATACTTATTAACTAGATTATTTAAATAGTCATCACTAAATCTACCCATTCCATACACTTTTTCATGATCAGCATCGAATTCTAATGATTGTAACTGGCATATTAGTCTTTGGACTGCACTAACACAATCTACAGCTTTAGGCCACGACTCCACACTATAACACATCCACATATTGACTAACATCTAATACTATCCACTATTGACTACAAGCGCGTTACCCCCCTTTGAGTTATAGGATTGGCAAGATCCATATCCATATATAGTTTCTCCTTGGCAAATACTTCCATTTCCAGAAGGCAGGCTATGTTGACCTCAAATACATCACGCAATGGAACTATAACTTGGTGAATGTTACATTCAGGAATTGTCGCTGTCGAATTTATTAGGTTTTTATAAAACTCTGAAAAGTTCACAGTATCTGCCAACTCCAATCGGTAATATATTATCTTCAAAAGCTTCCATAACTGTTCTATAGACTCCCATCCTAAATAGACATCAATTTCGTCACTATCACAGAGGCGTATAATTTTTTCTTGTTAATATTTTCGTACGAGACAGTCTTCGATCCCAGTTTGGTAGGTAGCCATGTTCCTTCAGGACTGTAGAAATAATTAGTAATCACCCCTTGATTATCCATAAGTATACGCCATTCCTGCTTGTCAAACACCACTCCACCACTCTTCGTTCCACCTAGTTTTACGACTGGCTCAAATCCAAATTTGGGTGATAGACCGACACTAACAAACTTTGTTTTACTTTTATTTAAGAAATAATGCACATTATTAAGCAAAATATCGCAATATTTACTTGAACTTATAGCACCGAGAATCTTCGCCTTTTCTATAGCTTGACGTACGATGTTATCCATTATATACGATACTGGCTTTACATAGATTCCCTCTCTTTTATATATGACACTCTCCCCACTGTGTGTTCTCCTCAAGGCTACTTACGTGACCTTCACGATTGTACCACACATTGCTTTAGCGGTCTTGTCGGTTACACCTTTTCAAGGTTTTCTTTTCGTTCCACTACTTCAAGGATTCACAGCCATACTTATTCACCACATTTCCAAGGTCCCACATTTCCAAGGTTGTTCCACTTTGCCACATTTCGTTTTTTTTTCCAACCTTATATTCACCACATTTCCAAGGTCCCACATTTCCAAGGTCCCACATTTCCAAGGTTGTTCCACTTTGCCACAACAAGTTTACTACACAAGGTTACATACCCCCACTCAGTTTTCTTCATATACTTAAAGGGAGGGGTTTTTACATATACCATAGTTACCGATCTTCACTATGTCAGTTACTCCAGTGCAAGACGATTGGAAGACTCCTGCAGTGTACCAACCACAAACCCTATTTCAACTTAGTACGCGACGGACATGTCAATTAATTCCGAACTGGGTAAATTTTGAAAAGGAAGGAATACTACCGGCTTCCATAACCAAAGTGCTACGAAATAATTATGAACTGGTTCAGTGGAATTCAGCGTGGTATACCGAATTGAGCAAGGTAATACGCGAGCACTTTTCTGCAAGCCGTGTAACAGCATATGCCCACATTGTATCAATACATGTTCGATACCATCTGGTGGACTTCATGAATTTGTGTCATTGCTGTTTCGCTCGATTGAAACCAGGAGATTACCGCGTACTGGACCATCACATGCATATGGAGCGGTGGACTGCGCGATACTACCTGTCGTACGAATATTATTGGTGCTCGTCGTGTAGGGCGCCTCTCACACAGTTATACGATGTGTACGATGATGACTCATGTATACTGTGTGATGAGGTGTGCTACATAGCCGAGTAGTCTTTTTTACTGTATCTATTTTTATTTATTGTACATATTGTACATATTGTATATCTGTTGTGTATATGTTGTATATATGTTGTATATATTGTATAGAATACATTATTTACTGTCAGTATCATACTGTTTTCGCTGATGTTAACATGTGTGACCCAAACTTTTATTATCCTCAGTATTACAACTGTTTCGATAAACGCTTACTAACGTATCGAACATGGTCTGGAGTTTACTCACCCTCATCGCTTGCTGCAGCAGGATTCATTTCCACATCTTCAGACGATACGGTTGAATGTTTCATGTGTGGGGTTAGAATAAACCGATGGCAGCCAGATGTCAATCCGTTACAGGAACATCTACGATGGGCACCACATTGCACGTATGCTCAGCTCCTCGCACCACGTCCGCGCAGATGTACTGAAACGGAAGTGGAGAGGACCTTCTGCACTTGTACTAAATCAAAATGTTTTATTCCTAAAGAAAATCATATATCTGAGTAATAAATTAGTACATGTCTGTCTACATCAATTAAATATATTAACATATTGTTTTTCTTTTATTTTGGTAAAAAGTGAGGTTGAGCAAAAAACATACAAGTGGACAAAAAACATACAAGTGAGTAAAAAACATACAAGTGGGGTATAGAGTAGCAAGCAGGTGGCTAAGCATAAAGTAGGTCACACGGATGGCCTTGTAATTGTGAAACAGGAAAGCGTGGTCGGATAGCCTTGTAGTAGTGGAACAGAAAAGCGGAGCTTGTGACCCTGGTTTTGTGGTAATGATATGTCGCACAGATAGCCTTGTAGTTGTGGAACAGGAAATCGGGGTTTGTGACCGTGGGTTTGTGGTAATGATATGTAAGTAGGTCACACATTGCGCTTTTTTGACCTTGGTACGGTGGGAAACCGGTTTTTGTGGCAACCTTGGAAATGTGGGGCCTTGGAAATGTGGCGGTGTTCTAGAAGTCTCCAACTCTACCTACTTTAGTATTTATTCGGACTCATTAAGCAGTGCTCATTATACGACAATTATTAATGACGTGGTAGTTGATTATCTAGACAGATTACCATTACCTGTGGTATCAACCGAATGGAGCCCCAGCCCACTGCACGCGTATTGTTGCTAAAACATTTGCAGATATATTGGATGATTAATTCGGCGCTCTGAATAAAACATTAGCTGGTATAACCCTAATATTTCTGAACGACACATTTGACAGTGCGTTTTTCAATAAGTTATTTAAGTGAAAAATTAACCCTTTAGGGTTCTGAGTGAGAAGCTACTACTGCAGCATTTGCTTAAACAGCCGCACATAGTGTGTGTATAACTAGTGATCATGCGGCTATTTGAGTATGAGAAAAACTACCTGAAAACACCTCATACAGCGTAGACGATAACGAGAACCAAACCCATTACATCCCGAATGCTAAGCATATCGTGTTACCACAGGCCCACCAGCTCGCTAATTGCTCGCAATACTAAAATGGTCTATTCGCAGTGATTTCCTTTCATAATATTTGCATGCTACTAAGGTTATTAAAGGTAAAATAATTATGCTAAATGTATTCTACGAATGTTTTTCATAAGATTGGAGACGCATGAAATTTTGTTTTTTTTTATGATTGTGGACATGAACAGGCTAAATTAGACCTATCGTGCTAAAGCACTCAGGAACACTTTGGAGGATGGATAGAGGGATAATGAATTGCCAATAGATGCCTATGAACAAGCTACCTTAAATTTTCTCATATCATAAGTGAGAGGAAAACAGGAACTAGGGAGATGATTCCAGAGTTTAGAAGCAGTGTAGAAAAATGTAGATTGCGCCCGTTTGGTACGACAAGTGGAGATTTGTACTGCATACTGATGATGTAAATGAGCGAAGCGAGTGTTTCTCGCAAAGATAGCCCGAGATGGTATCAAAGAATATAATTCAGCAGCACAATAGCCGTTGTAATAACGATAATACAGAGAAACAACTGAAACCACCCATCTGTGCTCAAGGGACTGTATGTGAGAAGTTAAGAACGGGTCATTTATAAGCCTAATCGGTCCCCTTTGGAATACGATCAACGAAATCGAGAGCGTATTGGGGAGCACTAACCCAGAGGTGAGAATTATATTCCAGATGAGGCCGAATTTGGGCCTTATACAGTAGAAGGAGTTGTCGCGAGGTACAGTACTACTTAGATCTGTACAAAAAGCCTATTTTACGAGTAGCTGTTTTGGTAGCTGACAGAAGATGGTCAACCCATGAGAGATTTGAAGATACAGTCATACCCAATAGAGTAATAGAGTCTGAAAACTTAAGAACTGAGCCATTCATACTTACAACAGGTAATGATCGACTTTTTTGGCGGACATAAGGCAACACTGAGTTTTGTTAGCATTAAATTTAACTAGCTTATTGATATTGATATTGATATTTAGCCTACAATTCAATTCTAGAAACTCATCACGCATACTTGTCGCTTTCAATACATAAAAGGCTAAACAAGAAACGATTTCTTTTACTAATTCAATCTCTCCATTTTTCTTGCACTTTCGTTAAATTATATGTGTATATATCTTTAATAAAATTCTGCTTATTTTTTATTTAGTTTAGAGCAAGTTATACGTTTGTTGAAGCGTAATATGAACGTTTAATAAATTAGATGACATATTTTTTAAATAGTTGCTCGCATTACATCCCTGTTGGATTTTTATCTAAAATAAGACGTTTCCTGATTCTCACCAATTAAAAAAAAACTGACAAAACATTAAAACCATTTTCAATTAAACGTGGTATCAAGAAAAGAAATAAAGTTTAATAGGAAATGGCAAAGCAACCACTCAAGTAACGTAAAGATGTGGATACATACCCGTTGTGTCACAACACACGACCTTTCTACCTACTTATTAGAAGAATTAAAATAATAAAATTCTTTTAGGATAATTATGCAACATCTTTTGCAATCGGTTCATAGTGACAATAGGCAAGGTCGTCAAAACCGCCATAGCGATTTATGTCCGATATACGTTTACATTTTCAGGTCAGAAAGACATTAACACATATTTAGAGGATAACGAAAAAAAATTCAAAGACGGGCGTGACAATTTATTAAATACAGAGTATGCGTTTTAAATTAAAATTAACTAAATTCGTGCCATTAATTATACAAAAAGTCGTGTCAGGTTTAATTAACTTACAAAAAGGTGTCTACACATCTTGGTCTAAAGTTAATCGTTATTCAGCTAGTGAAAAAATTGAGCTAATACTTAAATTCCCGTTTAAATCAAAAAATAATCTTAGTACTATTATATTTCTGAAATATGTTTCAGAAATACCAAAAACTAAGCTCGTACACACGCACTCAAATCCGAGCATACACTATACGCCAAACTACACTGAAGGCTTGCAACATTTAGCGCTTGTTCATCGAAGCACTCAGTTTTGACGCGTATGCAGCAAAAAACGATGTACCAGCATAAATTTTGGGCAAAATTTAGCCCAAATTCACATTAGGATTTTTTTGCCGCCGCAAAATTACTGGTCACGCACATGCACACGTTCACGCACAAGCACATCATCATGGCCGATATTAGCAAAACTATATCAAACATTGTAAAATGAGTTAATAAATCAAGTTAGCGATTGTGAAAAAAGCTTCGATTGGATACATATGTATATATTGGTTAGAAGATCAACACATAGAAAAAGTGAGGTTTTCTCCCCATTCTCACAATTTTAAGTGGTGACAGGAGGATTGCCATTATAATTGATGGGATGCTGTTTTAACTAAATTTGGTCATTTATTCGAGGACAAGATTAAGAATCGTGCACATTTGAACAAAATCCTTGTTGACAGAGACAATGGCTGAATTAAATTATTTAATTAACTGAAACGATTAGTAATTACGCACTAGTGGGCATAAAACCTTCTTATACAGTCTTTGTCTACCTTTTATACGTTTTTTGGGCAAGTTGTTATATACAGGGTGGGTGTCTACTGCGTGGACGGAAGATTGCTCCTTAACCATTAGAGATATTAAAACCAATTTTGGTGTGGTAATACACAATCATTGGACCTACATTCTAAAAATATTTAGGTATATACAGGGCGATTGGCAAAAATATGCCTACCCAAACCTGTGTTTTTTTAATAAACCACCCTGTATATTTTTGCATTTTTGGATTCACTGTTACATTTAGAATAAAAATATAGAAATTTGTATCTGTATCACTAACCGTTCTATAGATATCGTAGACTCTAGTACCAAAATAGAGTTAACTTTGGAACCACGATGCGAGCGTTGTCACCACGATTTTGTAAATTTGTTACTATTAATAACAGTCTACTAACAAATAATCTGGGAATTTTTTCGAAAATATGTAAAAATATATAGAATGATTAACTTACGCGAAATGTACTTTTTCTCAATTTTTTCAGATGCAACACCCTATATATTTTTTCACATTCCGATTCCCCGTGAAAGATGCTAATTGATAAAGGTTTCATGGCCATAAGACGTACCCTAGTTCAGATATTGATGCTTTATTTGAAAATATTGACATACAGCAGAACAAATAAAGCAAAATCTAGGGCAAATAAGGAAATACGAATGGCAAATAAATTCTTTAACTGATGGGAAAACGTAATTAATAATTAAACAATAAAATAATTTTCTACAACTAAAAATAAGTTAAACAAGTAAACATAAACGAATAAAACCATAAATTAAAATTAAATGTTCAGTAAACAAAAGATTCACTCGCAACAACATTAGAGGCGAAATGGATTGAAACGCAGCTCTAATCCTATTTTTCATATCTTCGCTTGTGGTGGGAGGATGTTAGTAAACTTTTTCTTTAACGTGGCCCCAAAGGAAGAAATCAAGGTGCCTAATATCCGGTGATCTGGCTGGCCAGTTTTGCACACCACCTCGTCCTATCCACCTCATCGGATAATTTCTATCGAGATATTGCCTAAAGTTGATTGCATAGTGTGAAGGGGCGCCATCCAGTTGCAATCACATCGTACGAATATTATCTACCTCGATATTTTCCAAAAGCTCGGGTAAATCATTTTCCAAAAACTGTAAATATCCTTCTCCAGTAAGACTCCCATCAAAGAAAAAAGGACCAACCACATTAAAATTAATTATACCACCCCACACATTAACTGACATCGATGCTGGTGATCAACAACTCTTAAGATGTGCGGATTAGTATCTGAATAGTGATTATAGTTATGTGTATTAATATTACCATGATTGTGAAAAGATGCGTCATTCGTAAATAGAAAGTTATTAAGAAAATTGGGTTCTTCATTGACTTTAGTAGTTACCCATTGGCAGAAAGACTCACGATCTATTTCACTTAAAGCTTGATGTTGCTCGATATGATAAGGATGCAACTAGTTTTTTTTAATAAAGCTGCGAACTGTATTTCTATTTAGGTGTGTACTTAGCTCTCTGGTACTAATTTGCGGATTTTCTACAAGAGATGCCACAACTTGAATCTCAATTTCTTCATTTGGGCTTGTTTTTGCACGCTTGCGATAACACACACTTCCTGAATTTATAAATCTCTCAGCTACATTCATAAACGATTCTTGCTGCGGCTGTCTTCTCTCTGGGTATCGTTCACAGTGCAAACGGGTAGGCAGAATAGCATTTCTTTGCGCTTCGTCGTAAACAAAGATCATATCGACCATTTCTTCTCTGGAAAAATTCATTTTATACAAAAATACACAAACTAATGGAACAATATTGTAATGATTACACAAACGTCAAAACAATAAATGCAATTGTTCCTCTTTATTACGAGCGGCTAGCCTACCTGATTTGTTTGTTGAATTCTATTGTCATATCTCAAGAAGAGTCCATCTTATGGCTATGAAATGATAATAACTAGTATCTACTTTTCGCGAGGAATCGAAATGTGAAAACATATACAGGGTGTTGCATTCGTAAAATTAAGAAAAATTACATTTCGCTTATAGTTATACATGTTTTCGAAAAATTTCCCAATTTGTTTGTTAGTAGACTATTATTAATAGTCGGTGGTATAAACAGATTTACAAAATTGTGGTAACAACGCTCGCATCGTGGCTCCAAAGTTGTTTTAGTACTAAAGTGACGATATCTGCAGAACGGTTAGTAATACAGGTACAAATTTCTGTATTTTTATTCTAAATGTAACAGTGAATCCAAAAATATACAGGATGTTCCATTAAAAAAAACACGTTTGGGTTGGCATATTTTTGTCAATCACCCTGCATATACAAAAATATTTTTAAAATGTAGGTCCAATGATTGTGTATTACCACACCAAAATTGGTTTTGATATCTCTAATAGTTAAGGAGAAATCCTCCGTTCACGCAGTAGACACCCACCCTGTATAATTAAATATAAACGCAATTATTGTGAAGCAGTTTTCGAATAACTGTATGATTTAAATTGCACCCTCTACGCCATCACTGTCATTTCACATCACTCATTACCGTTGCAGATTATGTCACTTTTAGTCACTTAGTTAGAGATATTTTCATGTAGAGGACAAAACTGCAAAGAGTGCTGTCATATAAATTTTTTTTGTTACCAACTTTATTTTTGAAAACTAATAACGGGCATTCGATACACGCAGAAGACAGAATTGCCATTAAATGAGCTCCTTCAACTAAATTGTTTATGCAGTATTACAAGTTATGTTACTAGGCGTTCCAATTTTAACGTTGATCAAAATCGTCGCATTGAATCAAAAAAATATAACCTCAAAAAAGTGTAATTATACTAACATAAGTGTTTATAGATACACCGCTTACAGTAGTTCATAGCGATCCTGGATATTCATAAAAAAAACTTCAACAGTCGTTAGAGCCGCTTTTGAGAAAAATGTGATACAATGTTATTTAATTTTAGGGATACAAAACTGAATCTGTTACAGTGATCTGGAAATTTGACAAAACAATAACTGGTTACGCACACGCACACTCACACGCAAACTCACATGCACACGTACACAACACGCACACACACCAGAGCAGAATTACTTACAAAATGTAATTAATTCCAATTACAAATTACTTTAGTTTAAAAGAAATTAATTACAATTACAAATTACAACAATTTAGAAAATAAATTGTTTTAAAATTACAATTACAAATAAAATATAATTGGCGATTACTTTTTTAATTACAATTGTTGATTAATTCTCAAATTATAAGGAAACATGTATTTTCTCCCTTTCTCATCAAAATATAATTTAATAACAACAATAAACAATTCACATCACAAAAGAAATGGGCAAATACTTAACAAATTCTTAAAGTAATTGCTCAAAATGCCTTCCGTCGTTACATTCACATGTTTCAATTCAATTCAATAAGAATCTGGGTTTAAAGTAATCTGCTCTCATACAAAACTACAGAACTGAAGTCTTTTGTGGTAATTTGTTGGTTTTAACTCCTGGACAAGGTGAATATGGTACGGATGAAACTTATTACTTTTCAAAATCCTGCAAACAGAAGGCTGGCTTATTCGAAATTCCCTTGGTAACTCTATTTGGCCGGATTTTCATTTACAGCTTGGATGACTGCTGCTTCGTTTTCAGGACAAGTGGTAGTCCTAGTTCTTGCTCTTTTAATCTTCTAATCTTCTAAAAATTTTGCCGTTTGCAGCAACAGCGTTTTTTCGGCATTCCTCAAAAATCAGTATCATGTCCGTTCTCTCATCGTTGGAAAACATTTTACAGTAAATACGAACGAAAAAATTTGATGACCAATCAAACTACTAAATAACTACTTGGATTTCCAATTCACTTTTTGAATGCCAAAAAAACAATATAGCCCTAGTAAAACGTATTTCGGGTTGCATTTTTACCTGGTCAGGATCGTCATCTTACGTGAATAACCCCGTGTATATACAGGGTGTCTCTAAAAGGTGTGTACAAAATACTAGGACAAGTTTCTAAGACTAATATATGAGGATCTAGCCCAATTTACCTTAGTCCAGAAGTTGATAGTTTTCGAAATATGGGGTGTCAGTTATAATTTTTTTAACTCTTTTTTAAATATCTATCTTAATAATAACAGGATTTTCATGAAATTTGGTATCGAGAGATTTTCTATGATGAGATATTCAGATTTGATCATAGTTTTGGTGCATCTTTCAGAGGGCGTCATCAGCAGCCCTTTGTATATATTTAAAGACCCATAACTTTTTTCTGCCTCGGTATATCAAATTTCTAGTGAAAAATTATTGTTGCCTGATATGTTTTCTTCAAAAAAGGTTTACCTTGTCGACGTCGCTTCGAGCAGCCGTTTCTGTGATAATCGTATTTAGATGTTTGATTGCATTCACCATAGCCCTCCTTCACACTTTATCCAGACTTAGAACTGATCCAAGAGGTTTGGAGAGTGTTGAAGGACCAGCCGGTCAACAACAACAGAACTTTACGCAATATAAGAATGTAAGAATGAACAGGCAAAGAACAAGAGGAATAGCATATAAAGCCGATAAACGACCAAAACAATGAACTTTTATTAAATTATAAATTGTTCAATTGTACACAAAGATTAACTCTACGAAGAAAATTGAACTGCACCCTATCCATCATCTTTGCATCTAACAGTAAACTGTTTACTGAATTTTGTATTCGCGCCGCAATTCCTCTTCGGTGTTTGTTGGTTAAGAATGTACCATCCTTTTAAGTGTTCCCCATACAAAGCAATCTATCGGCGTCAAATCGGGCAAGCGAGGTGGCCAATTTGTAGGAGCACTATTTCCTGTGCCGATTCCGAAAATTCCAATTTAAGTGATTTCTGACATTTAGCGTGAAATGTGCTGGGGCATCGTCATGCATGAGCCACATATTTTGCCTAACAATTAGTGGAAGTTTATGAAATAAATATGGGATATCTACTAAATGTTTCAGATAATTTAAGCCATTTAAACGAGGTGGTAAGATGACAGGACCTATGATAAAACTGTCAATAATTCCTGCCCACACGATAATTTTAAATTCACGTTGATAATGCACAACCTTTATTGTATGCTGGTTTTCGTCAGCATAAATGTGTTCATTGTGTAAATTATCACACCCCTTCTTGTAAAACATCACTCATAAAATTTTTGTACGAAAGTTTGGATCATTTTCTCTCTAGAAGCGTAATCTCAATTCGAGGTCGTTAGGTAAAAGCTCTTGTATTGTTTGGAGGTGAAATGTATGTAACAGCTGCTCTCTATTAAAGTTCTGTTAAGCGTACCCTTAAAAACGGCAAGTTCCAAACCAATGTGTCTGGTTCTCAGACTCGGATCTTCTTCCATTTGTTCTAAAATTTCTTCCTCAACCTCTGCTGTTCTAATAGTACGATTCCGTCCATAATCAACCGTAGCACGAGCAAAACTATCGGTTGCTCGAAGACGCCTTTCAACAGCGGTAAACGTTTGGTCGTTTGGAACGCATCTATTTGGAAATCTTCCTTGAAATACTCTGACCGATTCCCGACCATTTACTTGGCAATAAATATAAACTAATATCATATCGGTCATGTCTGCGTTAGTGTAGAGTACGACCATAGCGAAAAATTGAAGAAAGAAATTAAAATTACAATAAAGATCTGTCAGACTGAATTGTTTGACTATACTACATCGCAACTAATGACAATGCTTAATAAGTTTAGTCGTTGCTATGATGAATTTTAGTGCGCAATGAAACATTTGAATTCTATTATCACAAAAACGGCTGCTCGAAGTGACATCTACAATGTATACCTTTTTTTGAAGAAAACATATCAGGGAATAAGAATTTCTGACTAGAAATATGATAACCGAGGCAGAAAAAAGTTATGGAGCTTTAAATATAAACAAAGGGCTGCTGGTGGCGCACTCTGAATTTCTCATCATAGAAAACCTCCCGGTACCAAATTTCATGCAAATCTTGTTATAGATAGATATTTAAAAAAGAGTTAAAAAAAAATAACCCAGTATTTCGGAAACTATCAGCTTTTCGATTAAGGTAAATTGGGCTAGATCCACATGTTCTAGTCTCAGGAATTTGTCCTTATATTTTGTAGAGGCATCTTAGAGAAACCTTTGTATATATATATATATATATATATATACATATTTTGTGCAGATCTAAGCAGTACTTTACCTCTCGACAACTCCTTATGCTGTATAAGGCCCAAATTCGGCCTCATCTGGAATATAATTCTCACCTCTGGGTTAGTGCTCCCCAATACGCTCTCGATATCGTTGATCGTATTCAAAAGAGAGCGATTAGGCTTATAAATGACTCGTCCTTAACTTCTCACATACAGTCCCTTGAGCATAGAAGGATGGTTTTAGTTCTTTCTTTGTATTATCGTTATTACAAGGGCTATTGTGCTGCTGAATTATATTCTTTGATACCATCTCGGGCTATCTTTGCGAGAAACACTCGCTTCGCTCATTCACATAATCAGTATGCAGCACAAATCTCGACTTGTACCAAACGGGCGCAATCCACATTTTTCTACACGGCTTCTAAACTCTGGAATGATCTCCCTAGTTCCTGTTTTCCTCTCACTTATGATATGAGAAAATTTAAGGTAGCTGTTCATAGGCATCTATTGGCAATTCATTATCCCTCTATCCATCCTCCTAAGTGTTCCTGAGTGCTTTAGCACGATAGGCCTAATTTGGCCTGTTCAGGTCCACAATCATAAATATATATATATATATATATATATATATATATATATATATATATATATATATATATATATATAATGTATATACTGTGTGTCCCAAAAGATTGGAAACGCTCAATTATTTTAGTTACTCGTACAATGAGTTTGTAACGAACCGCAAGTCATTACTTCAAAATTTTTTAATTAATTAATTATTTAACAATCAGCCCTCGTAAAAGAAATGATGTAAGCTTTCTTAGTATTCAAACACCTGCAAGACTTAATCTAATATTTCTTAGTATTCCGTATGACTCAGTACCTAACTTAATATTTCTCATTATTTCGTTTGATTGCACAACAAAAATTAATTTGTTTCCACTCCAACGTAGATTTCATAAAACATCGAAAGTTTTATACGTCAGAGTAATCTCCGCCAATTACAAATAGGATTCCCCCAAACAGAAGCCACCACGGCCTACCGAGGGTCCTCTATAAAAACCGCGCCGCGCACCTTAAAAATAGATATATCTATCTATAGATTTCTATCTATCGGTATTTAAAAACGCGCCCCGTAAACGCATCCCGCCGCCGAGAAGTAGTTAGTAAGTTAATAGTATTAATCTTAATACTAATATTGTTAATTCAGTAGCCGTAACCGTAACCGACCAGCCGCCGTAGTAGAAGAGTTTCGTCGCGCCACGTGAAAGCATCCCGCCGCCGAGAATTATTTAGTTGGTTTCACCAGCTCCTGTATTAGTTAGTCCGTTTGACTAACTCCGATTCCAGAAAACCTGCACGTGACGGTTGCGTTAAAGTAAATCGCCGCAGACCTAGTGATCGCCACCGAGAGTTTAGCTCCCTGTATTTACGACCGCGCACCGCGATCCTTTTGTAAATCAATAGCTATCCTCGATCTTTGTGATTAACTACACGTAAGTTTGTAGACTAATTCAGTACTCATAAACACCAGCACACACTAAAACCCCAGACCACCACGGGCAAAAGCCACGAGGTAGTCGGGAGACCACAAACGCAAACACACACCAACCCCCAGGCCGCCACGGGCAAAAGCCACGAGGGAGTCGGGAACACCAACACATACCAAACCCCAGACCGCTACGGGCAAAAGCCACGAGGTAGTCGGGAGATCACAAACGCAAACACACCAACCCCCAGACCGCTACGGGCAAAAGCCACGAGGTAGTCGGGAGATCACACTCACCACTCCACCATATACCTGACGACGAGAGCTAAGTAGGACTGTATAGACCTGCAGATTTTATCATTTACTCTCACTTACATTCTAAACACCTGAATTCACCAGCTCGCTGGCAAAGACCGAAGTGCCTGTAATCACAAACGAATTAAACGTAGAGTATCCGTCAAAGACCTGTCGTAGCCGAAAACCGTACACCGATACCCACGCGCTAAGTAATTGGATTTCAAGAAAGCAATCAATTAATTGTTTTCCACCAGCTTATTCCGCAAGTATAAACCGCCTTTAATAAATACGCGTTTTGTGCGTATACCAGTAAGTAACGTTCAGTTATATCTACGTGAGATTTCGTTCATTTGCATAAAGGAAATCATCGCCATAAAATTACATCCCCTCAGATAACGTGCAGATATAAATTATACAACCAAACTGGTATAATCCGCCCAGTCTACATTTAATGCGAGAATAAACCTCTGAAGATAAGTCATATTTTCATACATAATACATCGCGAAAGTAAATTGCTTCACGAAGCATACGCGCCTGTCCGTCTTCCAGAAATTACTAAAGGTAAAGAGCCGCACGCAATTAGACCGGTACAACCGTCATGCGTACTATCATGAACTCGGGATATCGATTTTCACTAGTGACCTAGATTCGCGCAACCCTCGTTTTGAATAACCAGTAGTTTGTTTATAAATTCTTTTCTTTTATAGACAGGGCCGTATCCAGCATAAATAATTAATTAAACACCACGTTATTAATCATTTAAATATTACGGTCATTATTGAGTGTAACTAGGGTGTATTAAAATCTATTTTCCAGAAGCGACTTCGACAACAATAAACTGTCGCATCGAGCGAGTGGAAGGAAGGACGCCCCGACGCCGCCGTCTCAATCAGGACGTCCAGTTGTTTATTATTGTCACAGTTTATGTTAGTTGATTTAGAATAAGTGTGAATATATATTAGATTTGGATAATATAGGAAAATATATTTTTAAACCATTTTATTTTAATTATTTTATGTGGACAATGTAGAGCTAAGATTAAAGATACCGACGAACCCATCCCCCTCTTTAGTTTATAAAATAAAGACCGATTGCAGTTTAGCCGCGGCAAATATAAAAATTGTAAGAAAGGACCTTACAAGTTTACATTAGCAATCATGCTCTATCCAACAAAAATATTTTCAGTGACGCAGTGTTGCGGCTTCTACTAAATTAACAGCAACTTTGATAATTCAAATGGAACACCATGTATATTATTAAATTTTTTAATGCCCGGAATAAATCTAAATACATCTTATGTATGAAGTCCTATACCTATCTTCAACCATTTACGAAATAATTGACAGACCA